>CAMPDV010005997.1:0-25297 GCA_946699065.1 Loxodes magnus | reverse complement strand
ATTTTATATCGGAGCTAGTTTAAGTGCAATAACAACCTTATGTGGAATTTGTTCAGGTTTAAAGAGAGACTGATTTACTCTATAGATTGCTTAGCAACTTATGTTAACTAATGCTTTTATAAACGTAGTTAAACCATAAAATTTAGCGGCATACTATTATTAATAAAGTGTAAGTAAAAATCCTACAAATAGCAACAATAATTATAATTTATTTAGTTTAGATGCAGATGAAATGAGTGTCAAATAAGATTTTCTACTTATAATAGGATATAAGAGTTATACTTTCTTAGCTAATGCTATTTTACCAATAATCTATTTACTTACTTTAATAGTTCTTAACTTACTTTTCAAGCTATTAACTAAATTACCTAGAATAGGAGTAAAGTTCTTAAAAATAAGGAATGAATATTTGCATTACAGATTGCTAATTTCAGTATATTTAGGTATTTCTCTAAAACTTGATTATGCTATAGTGCTTCAAGTAGTAAATAGTTGCTTTGGAAGTGTTTATTCAATTCTAAATACTTTAATATCTTATTTCTCTCTTGTAAGTTTATTAATTATAGGGTATTCAAATTATTGTAATAGCTTATTTCTACTACGTTATTTTAAAATTTTATTAAATAAGATCTAAATTAAGTAAGTAAGATTTAGAAAAGCCTAACATTTCTGATAGTTTTAAGACAAAATACTTTCCTTTGTTTGATGAAATAGATGTAAATAGATCAAGTTCCTTATCCTTTTATCTGATTTTCCTTATTAGAAGACTACTATTATCTATTTTCCTAATGGCTTTAAGAAATTATGTGATATCTTAAATAATCCTATACTTAATTCTAAGTATAGGATAGATAGTTTACTTAATTAGATTTAAGCCTTTCATAAATGATTCACTTAATAAATTTCATATACTGCTAGAAATATGACTATCTGTTCTGTACCTGGGAAACTTTTATTTCTACAATAGCGATGAGAATTAAAATATAGAGGAAAGATAGTTAACTTCAGTTTAATCAAACAGTGCTAGTGATTTTGGATTTTTATTAGTAGTAATGTCTAATTTAGTTACGTTATTAGGTATAGTTATTATAGTTTATATTGCTATTAAAGATTTCATTACAGATCTGAAACATAAGAAAGCATAAACTAAGAAACCATAATTTAAATGGTTTGAAGAATAAGAGTAAAGTAAAGTGATGCCTGAAGAGTTTCAAAAGATAGAATAAATAGAAAGCTTTTAAATTTTGGATAGAACTACTACAAATAGATTCAGCGAACAAGAATTTAAAGTATAAATTAATTAAAATACTGATACTAACTTAAATAAAGAACTATTTAATGTAAGATTATTTCATATATAGAATTCATTTTCTAATTTATACCTTTAAAATTCAATAGAACAAAACTTAAATTAAAAGCCATTAGAAAATTTAACTTCTTAGGACATAAAATTAAACATTAGTTAAGTATAATCTAATAAGCATTCTGATATACCAAAATTAGATAATCAGATATGAAAAAAAATTGAGGTAATAAAAATTCTTTAAAAACTAGGGAAAAAGCACAAGAGCCATAAAAAGAGTTTGAAGTGAAATTAAAGTCTATATTAGCAATTTAGTTTGTATTTCTTTATTAAATATAATTAATCTATATAATCAAAAGATTTATTTTAATTTTATCATTCAATTAATCATTTTAGTTCTACTTAGATAAAATATTTAAAAATCATTACTGCTTTCTATTGAAATTCAGAAAATTACTATCTAGTTGATCTATAGAATCATGAGAAAAACTGTTAAATTATAGTGCTAAAATATAAAAATTAAATGTAATTTATTAAAGAAAATATTAAACTTATTTGGGCTTATTTTAAGCCAAATATCAGAAATTAATCCAAATATAAGGTGTTCTACTCCTATAATAAAAAAAAATCAAATCATACATAAGATAAACTAGATACTTATGTAAAGATAAGTAAAATAGGAATTATTTAAATAGTATAAAACTTATATCAAAAAATAAGTAGCTGTATGCTGTATAATGATATTGGAAAAAAGTAATAAGAAAAATCATTAATATAGCTGATATAGCAACTTGCTTTTATGAATATCTTAAAAATCTTATCCTTTTATCTTATGAGCAAAATAATTTAAATGTATGAAATAGTTTACCAAGTAAAAGAATCTTGGATTAAGTAGTAATTACATGATAAATAAATAAAATTGCTTGGTTAAGTGATTTAAATAATATAAACTGATCTAAATTTAAATCCAATTTAAAAAGGATTTATTCTAATTTAAATGACAAGAGTATAGACTACATCATTAGTAAACTTGAATGTAAAATAGATCTTTTTGTTGCTTATCAATAGCAAAGAGTTTAAATTAAAAAAATAGTTTAAAAAAGATTTATTCTACTAGAAAAGTTGAAAAGTCTATTGCGATAAAATTACAAAAATTCAAGTATATTTGAGAAAAAGAGTAATAGCTAAATGTTAACTACTATAAGAAAAAGACGCAGAAATTTTTATTGATAAGCCTATTATTTTAAATTAAGTTCTTTTATAATCAACATACAAGACTTAAAGATATCAAATTTTAGCTAGCAGTATAAATTATATTAATTTTATCTCAATTTGTTTTTTTTTTATCTTTGAAAGTTATTTCTTAGTGAGTTAATAAAACTCCAAGATATTTTTAGTATTTAATTGAAGGCTAATAGAATAGTAAATTAGGTAATATAATATAGTTTAGAGCTTTAAGGTAATTAGAAAATATTTTAAAAATGAACAAGGGCTGGTTAAATTAAAAATGATTAAGTAAAAGCTCCTTAAGCATTTTTTGCCTATTTATTATTTACTTATGGATGATGGTTTTATGCAAGAGTAAAAATTTGCTTATTAAAAATTAAGGAAATAAAATAAAATCATTTTTCCTTTAGTTATTATTTTCAATTAGATAAAAGAAAGTAATGAATTAAATAAAAACAAAGAAAGCAGATTTTGTAAGAGATCTTTTAATAAAATTTATTATAAATAAGTAAAATAAATAAATTTGATTATAGAGCGCGTAGATCTCGTTGGTGCGCAGCTCTTATAATAAATATTCTAGCAGATATGTGACATAGCAAAGATAATGGAATCGGGTTTTTTATTTTATAAAGTTGAATTTAATAAAAAGGTTACAAAATTAAGTGGCTGTTCTAATTAAGAAAATATTACCTATAAATAATATCTGTTTTAATTATATCTTTTATTCTATTTCTTATTATAAATAGATTTTGTGATTATTCTGTTAGTTTTAGTATTTATTTAGTCTCTTCTTTTACTAATTTCAGCTTGCTTTAGCAATCAATCTAAAGAATCACTAAGCTTGAAGACCTCATTCCTTATTCATAAATTTTCTTCATGATTTTAAAAGATTATCATTAGTTTTTATTTCTCTTCCCTCAATGAAAAAAGCATTTCTATAAGTTCATATAAAATAAGTTAATCTCTATTGCTAACAATATTTCGGTCTAATATATCCTATACACTCCTAAACATACTAAATCATAGCAATAAACAAATTTGAGAAACTGAAGGAATTAAGAAAATTATGGAATATTTAAATATTAAAATTAAATAGCAGAAACTTTAAAGCAGTGAGCTTTATAGCGTTACCTAAGTATTTTAAAATATCCTTTGGATTGAAAGAAGAAAAACAATTACATTATAAAGAACTAAATTAAGATTATATTACAATAATATTACTTTTTAGGAAATGCTTGCATCATATAAAACGTACTACTGAATACAGGGGAAGCAAGTAAAATCTATTCAAGAGCCGGTTTGATATAAAAAGGAGACTTTAATAGATTTCAAAAATTTTTAACTTTAGATTCTTATTTGATTTAATTAAAATAGATCATTCAAGTTGATTAAAAACTCAGTTAAGCAAATAGCAGTTAAATTTTAGTTAAAAATATTATAATTTAAAAGTTTATAATTTCAACTTTGAAGTAAGACTGAATAGCATTTCTCAAGCTTAAAAAAGCTATCTATATTAAACAGCAGATAAAATTCCATTGATTTAAATATTTAAATTTGTATATTTGGATATTATTTAAAGAAATATTAATTAGAATCTAAGAAATAAATATTTAAAGTTTATATATTTATAATAAATAGATAAGAAAGGCTGTCTTAAAATCTATTAATAAAGCATATTAATCCTTTTAGATGGAATATCTTACTATTAACACTAGCTCGCAAATTTTTATTAGAATACATAATTTTATATAGTTCTGTAAAAAATGCAACATCTCCAATAAAATGAAATTGAACAAGCATGAAATATTGTTTAGTCTTAGTTTAATTAGAAATAGATTTATATAATTAATATACTTCCTTGAATCTTGATCTTTATGATTGAGAAGAGTAAATCAATGAAAGATATATATTAAAATAAATATTTAGCAAACTTTAAATCCAATGCTTATAAGAGAACATAATTCTTCCAGCAAAATACATAATTCTTACTAATATAAGTATAGTCTTTAAGATTTATCTCTATGATTTTGCTATGGGTATTCATTAAAATTAAACTTACTCCATTAATTATTTATCAGTTTAAGCTGAACTATAATATAGAACTTAACTTAGCAAGTTTAAAATGATGAGTGATTTTCCTTGAAATGGTGATAAAGATTTCAGTGTCTTTTTTGCTATTATATTCTAGCTTACTCCCTAACATTTCTTATTTAAATTTTTGAGTTTAGTTATTTTTGCATTTTTTTGTTTCTTTTATAATATCTTTTATAGAAAGTAAATATCTTAATTAAAAAAAGATACATAGAATTAATGATGTGATACTCCTAAAATAAACTAAGAAATTATTTTTATTTTATTAAAATCAAATAATATTTACTAGGACACTTTAGTATCAGGTAACTATGATTTCTCTCTAGTATAATCTCAAGGAAGTTAAACTAAGGAAAAATAACCATTTTATTAAAAACCTAATTATGAGGAAATAGAGTTAATATTTATTCTGATTTAAAAGTTTTGAATGATAGAATTCAAGTTTTTCATCTTTCTTATAAAATTCTTTTTAATTTTGAATAAAAAAACTTTATATATTGCAATCTATTACCTTAAAACCATCTGTGATTAAAAATAGTAAGATGTGACTTATAGCTAGAGTTATTTTATATAAATTTATTTTATGATATTAAATCTAGCAGTTCAAATTCAACTTCTCATATTTTTAAGTATATATATTCTAACTAATATTACACAGTTATAACTTTTATTTGCAAGCTTTTCCATATAATTAACACTACTATAATTTATCTAATTGAATAAGCTTGTAATACCTCCAAAATAGCGATTTGTAATAAATTATTTTGTTTTAATCTACAAAAAGTATTAAAATAGAAGAACCTATTTATTTTCCTTTTATTCATATCTTCTTCTTAGAGTCTTTCTAAAATATACTTTCAATTGGTCTGTTAATTTCAACCATGTGAACACTTGCCCTTTAATTAATATCAAGAACAAGATAAGTTCTTATCGTTATAGTTGCACTTCCTCTCCAAGTACTATATTAATATAACTCTATTTTTATATCATTATATAACCTTTATTTTTAGCCTTCTATTTTAATTATTGAATTTACAAGTTCAATTTCCTATTATTTATACAGTTACTTAAAAAGAGTGGGAAATTAAAAAAAAGTTTAAAAATAATCCATAAAAGCCTCTAAGAGATTAAGCATATTATAATAAATGAATATTTATAAAGATATTAAAGCATTTTAATAATAGATATCCTTTCTTATTACTATATTATAAGATTTTGCTAATTGTAAGCTACTCTTCTTTTTAGCTAAATAATGAGAAATAAGAAAATTTTATATTATAAGCATAAAGTTTTAGCTCCTTTCTTACTAATCTAATTTAAATACCCTACATTATAAAGGATATAAATCAGTCAGTTTACTATTTGTTCATTGGCTAACCTCTGGTATTAATAAGCTTCTAGCAAACTTTTTAAATTTTGACTATTTTAATCTAAAGCTAGATTGAAATAAGAAAATAGAATGAAATAGGAATTTTTATTGTTTTCTTCATGAAAAGACTCAAAGCAAAACTTTTAAAATTTATAAGAATGGAAGAAAGGAACGAAACCTTATCTGTTCTGATGCATATACTTAGCTGCATTTTTATAATAATAAAAGATTTCTTAGGGATTTATGTGAGAAATGAGCACGAAAATAGTTTGAAAGTAGCTTTAACTAAAGAAAAATTCCCTTTACTGAATATAATAATAAAAACTTTGATTAAAGAACTCTAGCATATAGATTCTAAATATAAGGCTTATTAGAATCTTATTTTTATGAAAAAAAGTTAAGCAAGAAATTAAATGAAAGCGCAGAAAAGAAGAAATTAAGCTAATTTAAAATAATTATATGGGCTCTCCAAAATTTATAAAGAATTATATTATTTTATTCGAGTTATGAAAAAAAACATTTTAAAAGCATAATTTAAGAGTTTTAGAATGATAAGATTTACAACCTTTTAGAGTATATATAAGTCTGCTTTGTAACAAGAAGCTCTAACTTAGAAAAAGTTAAACTAATACTTTCAATTTATGCTATTTCAGATATAACATTATAATAATAAATATGTTAAAAATAGATTTCTAAACTTAAGATATTGTTTGTTTAATAAGCATTAAAAGCTTTAAATATAAATTTAAAATCTATTAGATTTAATTAATAATAAAGGAACAAGAAAGACAGTTATATAAAAGTTTTATGTGTTATAATTAGAAAGTTTATAATTTAAAAAGGGGCTAATTTGAATAAAGATATCTAGTTATTAAATTTATTTTAATTGATAAAGAGAGGATGGATCTTTCTTCTTAACTTCTCTTTCTAAGATTAAAAATATATGCTATTAATTAATCTAGATATTAATTTGTAGCATTAGAAGATAAATTAGTTATAAATTTCTTCAACTCCATCATAATTTATTAAGAATTTATGAAGATTAATCCAAATTCAAGAAGATCGGCTTAAAGCAGACCTTAATAAAGTTTTACCTGAAGTGTTTTCAGATCGAAGTAATAATATATCTTTCCATTTCTATCTCGCAAATCATACTTATTTATTTATTTCATTCTTGCCTTCTTTAAATTTATATATGGATTTATTTGTGTGGCATCATTTCTTGCATACTTAAGAGAAGAAGAAGTCGGTTTACACTCATTTTTCTAAAAATTTTTTCACTCTTCGAAGATCTATAAAAATGTTTAAAATCTCTATAAGTTTATCTCATAATATATTCCATTAAGAGCTACTTTATTAAAGAAGGAAGACTAATTTAACATCTTAGCTTCAAATTTTTCTTTCAGGCAGCTACCTAGTTTACTAATATTTGTAATTGCTATTTGAACCTTCTTATTTATTAATCAGTTAATTAGAATTGGATATTTATTTATTGGATTATTATTCATAAGCTTCATTGTTTAATTGGCTCTATTATATATACTATCTCAGGATTAAATGATTCATCTATTTATCAATTATATAACTACTTTGAAGCTAATCAATTAAAAATTTAGCAATGTAAAAAGACTAAATTTTCTTATTTCTATCACTTAAAATATCTAAATTCTTAATAACCTAAGAAATAAGATTGACACCAACTAGAAATCTAATAATGGATAAAGGTTTTTAATTTATTAATTTTAACTAGCTAAAATAAAGCTACTAAACTGATTTCCTTTTTATTTGCTATCCAATAAAATTTAAATTTAAGTTTGCAATATGAACTAATTTTACATCTTTACCCTAAAAATTTTTCTTTGTTACTCTTCTTGTCAATTTTTTTCTTAATTTTTTGGAATTTTTAAGCTGTAGGATATCAGTCTCTGCTCTAATTTATTTAAATAATGAATATAATAAAAATATAAGCAAATCCTATCAAGTCAAATGTTTATTTTTCTCATCTAACTATATAACTAAATATTCTCCTTTCTTAAACATAAAATTTATAAAAAGCATTCTTATGAAAATTTCTATGCAGATTAAAAATATAAAGATATCATTTCTCAATTAAGATATGCAAAGCTATTAATCTAATAACTTTATTTAACTAACTTAATATCTTGTTTGTTTAATCGTTTACTTCAAAAAAACTCTATAATTTATAGCATTTCTTAATCTAATAATTAAGCACCTTTCATTTTTAATTGATTAAATCCTACAATCATTAAATCTTCTTTGCTTACTCTTATTTTGCTGCTTGACTATTAATTACAATATACTAATTAATTTAGGTTTTACCCAATTTTATCTAAACAGCTAAATATATTATTATAGTTCATTTGGATTTATAATTACTATATTGATTTATTTATTGCTATTTAGATATCAATAAGCATAAAACATAAGCCATTGCTTACTAATTTCTGAAGCTTATCAAAATTTCAATTAAAAACTAATTAATATGCTCTTATTAATAGCTTTAATTCTTAGATATTTCTACGACTAAATTTAAGTGAGTAAGTTTTATTACAAAGTATAGACTTAAATAAGATAAATGAGAAAACCGTATACAACAAAATTCCTTTATAGACTAAAAATATTATAAGGAAATGATAATACTCATAATGCATTTCTCTAATATAACTAAATTAAATTATGAATAGTAATATAATTAGTCATTTTCTATAAGCTACCTAAGAAATTAAATAAAGTAAGTTAATTTTCTTTAATTAAAAAAGAATAAAAATAGATATTTATTATCTTAGTGATAATATAATGCTTGTATAGTATAATTAAGAATAAATAAACAAATTTCTCAAAATAATTATCACTAAGAAAAAAGTAAGCTTATTACCTTTTTATATTGTTTAAGTCTACTTCATTCATATTTACTATTTCCTTTAATATTCAATTTTAGATTAATTTATAAATATGAAAAATAAAATTGAATTTTTTATATCTATCTGTATTAAATTTGATGATATAAAGTAAAT
This sequence comes from Loxodes magnus, assembly GCA_946699065.1. Lineage (NCBI taxonomy): Eukaryota > Ciliophora > Karyorelictea > Loxodida > Loxodidae > Loxodes > Loxodes magnus. The sequence goes on along the minus strand of CAMPDV010005997.1, from coordinate 16,272 downwards.
AAAATTAGAAGATTTAAATTAATTAAATTTTGTTGAATGTTTGAAATTTATTAAGATTTAATAAATTTTTATCTTTAAAAGATTATAATAAATACGTATCTTAAGATGATTTTAACTTTTAACTAAGTAGCAAGTTTAATAAGCAAAGAAAAATAATTTAATGGTTGAGATTAAATAAAATTATACATTTAAAAGTCTTAAAATTCTCCTTTATAAAATCTTTAAAATTAATAAAAAATATTTACAAACAAAATAATTCAAAATTATTGAATATTCATCCCAATAAAACACAAGATACATGAAAAAGTGAAAATTCTTCTCATAAGTTATATATTATAATTTAAAAATATTGTTTACAAGCAATTTATTCAAAAATTATAAAAAACAATGAAAATTTTCTAAAATCTTTTTTCCATTCTTTTATTTCTGCTTTTTATTAAGAACGTAAGAACTTCATGTTCTAGAGGTCAAAGTCAATGTGGGAATAAATGTTACACTACAGGTCCCTGATAATGTTTAGGAACTTCAGGTTGTTCTTAAACTGGATCAACTTGTGGAGTATTATGTTAAAAATCAGAAGCATCTTGTAATGGATAATGTTATGATAGCTTTTATTACTAATGCTTAGGTTCTTCAGGTTGTTCTTAAACTGGATCAACTTGTGGAGTATTATGTTAAATTGGATAAAATTTATGGGGGGTACTTGTTATAATGAAAAGGAAAATATTTGCTTCGATAATATCAATTGTGTTAAAGATAACTCTTAATGCTAAAAGCTTTGCAGATTAAACGAGAAATTATGTGATGGAATCTGTTATAATGAAAGTTTAAAAGAATGCCTGGATAACTCTGATAATATTAAGACGGAGTTCCTATGGAACTAGATGCAAAATAGATGAGTTCTCATGCAATGGATTCTGCTATGACAAAAATTTAAAAAACTGCTTAATTAGCTCTAATAATTATTGAGGTGATGGTACATATGGAACACATTGCAAAATAGGCGAGTTAGTATGCAATGGGATTTGTTATAACGAGAATGAAAAAATATGCTTAGGCAATAATATTTGTGATTAAGGTAACTCTGCATGTGGAACTCTTTGCGATATAAATGAAAAATCATGCGGTGGAGTTTGCTATAATTAATCGTAAAATAAATGTTATTCTATTAAAGATTGCTTAGATCCAGGACCATCTTGTGGCTTAATTTGCAACTTGGATGAAGATTCTTGCGGTGGAAAATGCTATAAAACTTCCTTAAATACTTGCACTTCTACAAACGATTGCCTAAAACCTGGTTTTTTCAGTGCAAAATTATGTGAGAAAGGTAATTCAAGTTGTTGAATTTCTTAAAATTATTTAAAATTTTTATTATCTTGATTTCAATTTGAATATTTGAATATATCATCTATTTTTTCCTTTGCTTTAAGTTTTTTCTATAACAAATATTAAAAAATCAAATTATATATCCTGATTTTTCCATGATCTTTAAAAGAATTGTTTTCAAAACAAATACTAAGTTTAATATCATTTTTTTTATAATGCTTTTATCTTAGCAGATTTATACTACTTAATTAAATAGATTTATAACTTTGACAAAAAAGATTTGGAAATTATCTCCTTAGATTTTACTATGATTCTTTATTTATTTTCCTTTCTTTCAATAATTAAAATATCTAAATAAATATTATTTCTTTTTATATCTAAAGCAAAATATAAACTTATTTAGAATATCTTTATTCAGTGTATTTCTATTATAGAATTTACACTATATTTCATATATTAAATTTTAACTTTAATGAAATTAGCTTCTAACAACTAAAGGTAAACTTACAAATAAGATTAATTTATCTGGGTTAACTTTAAATAAATGCAAAGCAATTACTTTTTTACATCTTAGACTTAAAAAATAGAAAATTCTTATATCAAAGATGATTTTATATAAATATAAATTATTCACAATTATAAAGGCATTTTAATAAAGGATGAGTCTGATATTATCTAAAAATGTAGCTTTCAGTTTAGTTTTTCTTAATAAAACAATGCAAGGAATTCAAAAAATAATCCAGAAATTAAATAATAGTTAGCAATCTAGATTAAAGCGAGAAGTCTTATTGATTTCTAAATAATAGCAGCAAGATATAGTAGTATGATTTAAATTATTAGACTTGCTGAAAAATTTAAGAAGCTATTTTCAAGCATTTTAATATTGAAATACCGACTTTCTCTTACTTGTAGCATTTTACCTTTAATTATTAAATTTCGCTTTGGCATAAGTCATACTGGAAAAAAAATTTAAGTTTTAAGTCATCATCGAATAATATAAATAAGTCTTGCTATTAAGAAATAAAAATAAAGAACTTAATTCGAAACTCGATTACTAAGTAATTTTATTTCAAGACCGGATCATTCGCTTTAAACAGATGGAGCTATTCTTGCTTCTGATATTCAAATAAGAAAACTTAAATTAACAAACCCAAAAATTTACCAAAACTTCAGCGTACACAATAGATTACCTTAAGAGTTATCAATCTTTAATCTATAGTAAAATTTTCTCGTGAATATTGATAAAATTCTTCATAATCTCTTATAATAAGCAATAATGCTGTTTATTTAAAGCTGTCTCCTAGCAAAATGGCGAACTAAACAAGTTTGATTATATATAATTACATAAGATAAATCTAAAATAAACCTAGATTATAAAATTTGCTAAATCTAAATATTTGAAAGATAAAAAGATGAAATTGTGATATTTCCATATTTAGAAATAAAGTCTTATTATAAATCATAAAAGCGAGCTAGCCTATATTAAAAATTTTAATAATGAAATACAATAAAAATGATATTGCTATCAAATAAGTAGTAATAGATACATTTAAATTGTAATTGAGCAAATAATCAAAATACCATTTAATTTACTAACTTAATGTCTATTTTATAAACTCTCGTTCTTTAATATCAATAATCAAAAAGATAAAATATAATTGAAAAATTTTTATTTTTTATCTTTTGCTAAAATTTAAACTGTTTCTTATTTAATCTCTGCTTTTAAGTATATTCATTTTATTCTATCTATGCCATTTTAAGTAATTTTCTTTATATGTTTTATTTTGAGTCAAAGTGAGCTTATTTTAAACTGGATTTTTTTGTTAAATAATAATTTTATGAACTTCCTTAAGCTACTTCATTTTAAATCTATGGTTATAATTATAGTTCAGAGTTATACTCTTATCTGGTTTTTATAAGAGTTAAAAAGCAAAATCGCACTATTTTCTAGTTGAAAAAACTAAATTTTTCTGATTGATGAACTTGGATATATTTAAATTAAAGGTTTGTCTAGTGATAATTATATTCAGAAAATTCCAGATATGCTAATACTTAGTTTAAGTAAACTAAGTAAGCATAAAAAATTATCCCTATTAAATATTAAGCAAAATTAAAACTTATAAGTAAAATATTAATTTTATTCAGAGTTGTCTTTTAGTTTATTATATATGTAAATATTAAGAGCTATTATTTATTTATCCTGTTTAGCTTTTTCCTTTTATTATTAAAATTTAGGAATTCCCATTTTATATCAAGTTTATAGCATTTATAAGCTAATTAAAACTTATTTTAATTATAGTTATTCTTACTAGTATTAAAATTAATTAAACCTTCTTAGTAATTAATCTTGTTAAATCTAATTTAAGTGATAGGATTAATTTAAATCTATTTTCTAACTTTACTTTATTTGAAAGCCTTAGTTCTAAGTTATTATTATCTTTCTTAATAGTAAATTTTTATTTAATTAAGTCCTTTAATCTTTTTATTATTTAGCTTTTTAAATATTTAATTTCCTTTTCCCTGTTAACTAATATAGAATAAAACTTTTTATTGTGAAAGTATTACTAAATCATTTGATCATTTATATGTTTTATTTTATTGCTATGATTGAAATAAGTATTGGCATCTTTATTTTGATTGTTTTGGCTATTAATTTTCGTTATTTGTCTAATCTTTCTATTTAAGAGCCGCTTATTTGCAACTAATTATATATCTTTTCGGTAGTTAAAACTAACTTAATAGATATATAACTTAAAGGCTTAACTGAGTATAATTAAGAATAGGTAGCTTATAGATAACTCTTATATTATTAAAAATAAAAGGATATTATTTTAGCTATCTTTAGCCCTCTATTATTATTTATTAATCTAAGTTCTACTTAGATTTTAAATAATAAATCTTATCATTTATAATAAAATTAGTCTTAGTATTTGCTATTAATCATTTAATTGTAGCAATCTTAGGTATATTTAAAGTTTATTTTAGTCTTTTATTAAATCTACTAAGTATATTATTAATTTAAATTCAAAAGCTAAATAATAAATAATAATTAGCTAATCTAAGTTAGTTAGCTAATAGATAATTATATCTTTTATGATATAAACTAAGTAACTATTATTAAAATTAGGTATCCTTTCTTTATTTATTATTAATTAGCATATCATACTCCTTTATTATTTCTTTGCTATCAAAATCATAATTTATGTTTACTCTATTTGCTACTAAATCTTTTAAATTAAGCTTTTAGTTTACTATTAAGATATAAAGAAAATTTGCTAACTTTTAATATTAAAGAAGTAAATCTAAGAGGAATAATCACAGCAATGTTCTTTAGATTTATCTACTTATCTTAGTGTTTATAAATATAGTTCACTTTTAGATAAAGTATTTAATTGAATACTTATAATTAGTCAATCTTAATATCTTTATAATTAATAATCCTTAAGTTGCTTATATTTTTTCTTAATAGACTTATATTTATGGTTGGTTTGCTTCCGAGACTTAATTCATATCTATTGTCGTTAATTATTTTAAATTATCCTTTAGATTTATTTTTATTTTATGAATTGAAACTGTATTTATAGTTCCACTTTTGTTGCTTACTAAAAATATTTTAATAACTAAAACTAAATTTTAAACTGCATTTAATAGTGGCTTTTGATTACCTACTCCTAGCTAAGATATTGCAGCTACCTACTTTTATTTATATTTCTTAAGAATTGTTAATCATTTGTTTGACTCACTTCTATGAAAATGATGAGAAACTTTCTTAAATTTATAACATTTAGAAGTATAAAGCACTTAATTATAATAATTAATAAAATAAGCTTAAGTTAAATCTATTATATTATTAAATTGCCATAGTTGTTCGAAGGTGAACAACAAGGGACGGCTTCATCAGAGGTTGGGGAAGCTAAGTACCTATAATCGACTTTATGTCTTCCTCTGCTTTGGCTTGGCCTCGAGACATCTACTAGTTTGACCTTTGGCACTGACTTTTATTTTGGAACAAAAGGAAATTATTTTTGCGAGCTTCATCAGAGGTGGGGAATTTAAGTACCCATAATTGACACATGTCGTCCTCTGCTTTGGTGATGCAATGAGACGCAAACCTGCCATGTGCTTGAACCTCCAACAAGTATTAAAGATTACGAGTATTCTAAATTATATCAGTATTGAACATTTTTATCAGTACTGAATAATTATACCAGTATTGAACAAGGTTTATCAGTATCTGATAATTTTATCAGTAACAAACATTCTTGTCGGTACGAAACATTTTTTAAAGAGCTGCGCACCAACGAGAGTGCTACGCGCTCTATAATCAAATTTATTTATTTATATATATTTAGATAAAATAATTTAGTGTGAACTTCATTTTTTACATTAATATTATTTTTATTTTTATTTTTATTTTTGCCTCTAAATTTTTTTTAAGAGTATAACTATCATAAAATTTAAAAAAGATAACAATTTTTTATATTTGTGTAAAATATTTCTTTCTTTTAATATTCCTATCTGATTTAGTTAAGATCCTCATATCTTTATTTAATCTAAAATTATTAATAAATCTATTTTATTTTAAGCTAATTTAAAAAAATTTTTAGTTACTTTAACCAAAATATTTTATCAATCAAATATAATGATATACTTAAATCATTCTAAATGATATTAGTATAAAATAACTTTATTAGTATTACACTAGTATATTAAAGTATTGCTAGAAATAAAATTTTTTTAAAGTTTCATTTTCATTTTTCTATTCTTTTTTGGATTTGAACGTCTAACCAATAATGAAGTATCATACAACTTAGTGGACATTATTAGACCAAGTTTTCATTAAGAGCATGAAGCCAATGCCCTTTTGTGTGTACTCTTCTTCCTAATGCTTTTAAAGCTCTTCTAACAGCTCCAGGAACTTTAATGAAGTTTGCTTAGGGTTATAAATTGTTTTAAATAAAATTTGGAGAATAGCATAGAACATCAGATTTGTCAGAATAACATTTTAGATAGTTTTGCAAAATGTTAGTAATTCACGGACAAAAGTTTTGCAACTTCCATAAAGGCATCTTCCAATTGTAGCAAAATCAGCTGAACCTGATCCAATATTTATAATAGCTGATCTCTTTTCTATTTTTAAAACCTAAGGCAAGATAAAAGTAGTCATGATAGCAGTGCTATACAAGTTTATATTAAGGATAAAATCAATTTCTTCTTAAGTACTACCTAGGAAATAATTGAGCCTGTCATAGCTCCCAACATTATTTATTAGAATATCTATATCTAAATCTTTTAATAAAAAGGCTAAGTATTTATAGGACTATATACTTAAATTTGAGAAATCAGTAGATATCGTTTTCACTTCTGCTCCGTATTTTTGCTGAATTATTTTAGACTGATTTTCCAGCTTCTTCTTACTCCTTGCTATCATAACTATATTAAACTTCAAATCCGCAAAATATTCAGCAAATCCCAATCCTATTCCATCAGACCCATCTGTTATTACTACCACGAGTTCTTATCTTAATATATCTGGTTTAAATGTTTAGGCTGCTGTAAGATATTTTTGTAGAATCCACATGAAAAATCTAACAACTTTTAAGAAACTTTAAACATTCCAACAAGAGCTAATGGAATAATAATTTAGTCAGTGGAAAGTATTTTATCTAAGTGAGTCTTTTTACTTTAAAAGTTAAATTGCTAGACATTTTATTAATAGGGAAACATTTAAAAAGGATATTAATAACTATAACTATGCTATTAAAAGGATAAAAAAAAGATGGAGAGTTGGAACAAAGGTTTTCTTATCGAAAAGATTACTCGTAATACTACTGATCAATCTTTCTAAAATTAACAAACACCAACTAAGATTTAAAAGAAAAAATATTGCTAAATATCAGAAGAAAAATAACTACCTGCAAAAATTCCTAAAAAGAGGCATACATTTAATCAACTAATGAATTTAGAAAAGGAATAACTCGTGGAGATTATTTTCGACTACACTGATAAAGTCGAGAATCTCGAGCATTATGTTATCAGTTTATAACAAGATTTATAAGATCATGTGGACGATGAGAAGCCACACACTAAATTTGTTACAAAATAGGAAATTAATAACAGATATCAAGAAATAGAATGCGATATTTTTAAACTAAATGAATAAATGGGAATAGACTTTTAAAAATATGAAAATGCCTTTTAGCAAGTTAAAGAAATTAAGCAAAGGTTAGAGAAATTAGAGAGCTAATAGCCATAAAAAAATCAAGATTCAATGATAATAGAAGAACAACCCATGACTTAAGAAAAATTACTTCAAAAAAAAGTGCTACATATGTGGCAGTCAATATCATCTTTGAAGAAGACGCTAGGGAAATAAGGAAATTAGAAAAAAGATTTGAAATGAATTCACCATGTTTTATCCTTCCTCGGATGGTTAATTATGACGTAAGAAGATAACTCAAGACCGTTCGGAAAGCTCGGAAGTGAACATGGGTGGAGACACCGGGGAGTCCGAGACCCTGTAAAAGGTAATACAGGGGGTTATGGATCTTTTAAGGGAACACTCCATTAACCTTAAAATTTTTAATTTAATTTAATTTAATTTAATTTAATGCTATTAAAAGGATAAATAACTAGAAATTACTCCTATTTAAAAGTGATTCTATGAAACCTTTAAAATTAAGACTGAAAGAATCAATTTATTATAAATATAAAATATTAATAAAGCTTGAAGAAGAAATAAGAAGTAATAAAAAAGGGGAAGCTAAATTAAGATTTATCAAGTATAGCTAAACAATTAGTCTAATAATCAATAAAGCATTTATATAAAAGATAAATTCATATAAATAAATAAAAATTATTATAGAGCTCATAGCACTTCATTGACACGCAGCTCTTTCAATATTAATATTTAATATTAAGAAAATGTTCTCATGTTTCTTGTTAAAATTCTAGAGGTCTGATGAGTCATGTTAGCCTCTCCAAATGGGGAATCTTCTTATTAAAAATTATTCGAAAATCTTGAGTCAAATGCTTCAGTCTTCTTGAATAAGGTCCAAATAAGAGATAGTTATTAAATCGGTAATTAGAAGGCCCGTCTTTCAAATTTTCTACTGCTAGAGAGAACCCTTGAGGTAAGTTTGGTATGTCTCAACGTAGCTTATCCACCCTTCTCTGTGGTGGCATCTAGGCGAGATTCATCGCAATTCATTATACACTGCATCAGATTACCTACTAGTTTGGCTGAAGCGGCCTACATGCATTTTACATATTATAATAAAAGCATTCCAAAGGTATTTAACTTAAATTGATGAGTATTATATTTATTTTAAGTGATGTACTATAGCTATATAATAAAATTAATATCTCCTAGAAGAAGAATAATTAGCCAGGACGATTTAAGTATAGCTAAACAATTATTTAACTAATAAAAAATATTTAAAAATATGAGTATATAATATAATAATTCATTTTATAAAGCAACTGCTAAATAGCTATTGCAAGTTATTAGGTATCCAGTCTTAAAACTAATAATATAAGCAATTCTTTAATTTAAAGAAGTACTTTCCTTTGAACTAAATACACATCTTTAAATACTTGATATTTATGAGTAATAGTAAAGTAAATAATAAATTAAACTAGCAACTAAAAGCTAATTATAATAAAAAAATATTAGGATATTCTTATTTGCTTTATAATAAATATCTAAACCTTTAGAAATGGTATGCTATTTAAATAAAAGTAATATAATACTTTTTCCCAATTTTTAAAATATAAACTCTTAGCTTAAGAAGCAGATATAACTAAACTATTTAGTGATAAATATACAAATACTTAAATTATTTAGGTATAATACCAAAAAGAGAAAGCTAACTATATCAGCATAGGTATTCAAATAAATAATAAATCTTAAAGGCTTTCATTGTTTATCAATTTAACTATAATCTTATAAAGTTTCTCTAATTTTTTCATTTAAATGCATATAGCTAATTTTATTTATGATCAACACTTTTTAATTAGCTTTTATTTAATTCTAAATTATATATGCTGGATTACTTAGGTAACTTAATTTAATGATTGGAAAATTAAGTTATTTAAGCTTCCTTAGATTAAAATTTTAGAAGGAATAATGAAATTCTTTATAACAAATTATAAAATAAATAAGTACAATCCTAAGAACACAATTAAGAGAAAGTTAAAATGGGTTAAGCTACTAAAGTTTTAGCTAAATTTAATTTCTTTTTTAGATTTAAATTAATAGAATTACTATCTCCAAAATAGCAAATTAAAAGGAAAACAAGAATTTTCGCATATGCTTGTAAAATAAATAAAGAGTAAGGATTTATAATAAATGCATAAGTGATTAAAAAAAGTTCTTTCTATGTAAAGTAAGCAAACCTTTATAATAAAATAAAGCAGCTAAAAGATAAAAATATTATAAAATAGAGGAAAGGTTAGAGAGATTATAAAAGAATCTAGATTGAAATTAACTTAATTTTAATAGATTAAAATTAATTAAAAATATAAAATAACACTTTTCAAGTATTATCTTAAAATAATTAAAGCAATAGATATCATAATCAATAAAACTAAAGCACTCTGTTATAGCAAGCATTTTAAAATTATTAAAATAGATACTTAAGAAATAATTCTTGTTAATAACTATAAATTAAGGATGTATAAATAAAATAGCAATACAATTTATTAAACAGTTCTACAACAACTTTGATTGGATAAATAGAGTGATCTTTTTAATTTAAGCATTATTCAGAAAAATAAAATCTAAGGTATTATGTGGTATATCGTTATCTATTAGATTTATGTAAAATTAATAATAGATTGTAATTTATTTTATAATTTAATTATTTTTATCTCCAATTTAGTTAACAAGCTAGTTCATTAATATCATTAAAGGTTTTATATTTTAAAGGATTTTATTGTAAAATACATAAGGATATTAATTTAGCTTCTATAAGGCTAATGATTATTATTTTAATTTATATCATTTATTATATTTGGAAATTATTTGAAAACCGATAAAGTACTTTTCTATCCTAAGTAGACTTGAATTATGAAATTGCTTTCATATGTAAACTAAAAGGAATATTAATAATATTAAAGTTTCTAAACACTTAAAATATAAATAAATATAAGTCTATTTAGCATTAAAGCTATTTAAGAAACATTATAAATAACTTAAATTCTATTATTTTAGTAAAAGTACTTGCTTCAAGTGCTAGAATTAATTTTATTTTTATTTTTTCTATTCTGATTATGAAAAACTAAAGACATCTTCTAAATTGAGAACACTTTTAGATAAAAAGTTATTTAAGCTAAAATCTTATATTCTTATAGTTTTAAAGGCTTATTCATCATTTAATCTTAATTAATTTAAAGTTAATTTTAAAGAAATTCTATCAAAAATTTATAAATAATAGATATTGCTAGCTATCCTTTCTTATAAAGCTACTAATATACAACTTTTATTATCTAACTTGATTCTTAGACTAAGATATTTCTGATTTCTAAAGAAAGTCTTCTAATGAAAGTGTTATTTTTAATAATAAGCTGCAAATTTAATTTCTTAAATACTTCTATCAATCAATATACTTTGGCTATTCTTACTAAGCTTTTAGTAAATATCCTTCTAATAATTTTAAATTTTTAACTAATTTTATAAAAAGAAGCTATATTAAATTGTATCTTTCAGAATTAAAATTAGTTAAATTTAGACTAATTTAGCAATTCCAATTAATTTTGATTTTATTATGATTTAACTAAATTAAATTAAAAACTTAATCATATCAAGCACTAGAATTATTATAGATTTATTTAAGTCTACATCACACTATTTGTCTATTACTTATACTTTAAGAGTTATTATCTTAGTATATTACTAAGAATTTTAAGGTATCTAAGTTTCATAGATTTAATTAACAATTCTTAGTTTCTCCTACTGCTTTTAACTTTAATTTAATTATTAAAAGCATTTCTAAAGCTAACTCTATGAATCAGTTTTATTTCTAAGTATTTAATAGATAAATAAGAAGTTAAAGTAGCAACTTAACTTTCATTAATTAATACATTTCATAAGGAATAAATAAATAGTTGCAAGTGTACTCTTAAGCTAGTTAAATTAATATATGCTTATTCTAAAATTTAAAACTAGCTATATATTTAATTAAGAACTTAAAAATTAACTACCTTTCTAATTTAATAGCATTATATCAAAATCAAGAAAATAAAGAAATTAACCTTTTATAGAAATTTTATTAAGATTTATATCACTTAAAGATATACTAGCTATGCATATAATCATTAATAAAGTTAGAAAAATAGAAAGGAAAGATTAAAGTAAAATCAAAACTTGAGTTATTTATTATTAAAATAACTTTTAGTTATTAAATTTATTTAGGAGATATAGATCTCTAATTAAATAGTAATTTGCAAAATTATTTTAGTAAAATAAGGTTATTTATCTATGATATTAAATATATGATTTAAAGGAAATAGATATATTACATTATATTTAATAGAGCATGATATGATACTTTTTTATTTAAACTAGAGTAGTTTATTATTAATAAAGAATATCTTATTTCCTTTATTTTATAATAGCCGAAATTTTTCTTTATATTCAGCTATTTATTGTAAGTTCAGCATGCTAATTGATAAAATATAAAAAACTATATAAATTATATAAATTATACCCCTGTTGCCTAAAAGCTAAAACCAGCATTATAATTATTGGGCTAATAAATTTTTTTTATTTAAATAGATTTATTTGAGCAGCAAAGACAAAGAATCAATAATTTAACTCAATTATCAATTATCAATTAAAATCTAAAGCTTAAAATTTTCTAGAGGTAAAGCTTATAATATATACTCTTTTATTAAAGTCATATCAATAAACCATAAAATATATAGGGAAGAAATCAAAATAATTTAACTCCTTTAATGACAAGTTCTTCTAAGTCTGTCTTCTTTAGCTATATTTGATAGTTTTTCCAATTAAAAAGAGTTGCTTTATTTATTTTTATTTCTCTTACAGTTCTTTTATCCTTAGTTTCATATAAAATAGTTTTATAGATTCTCTTATTTAGTACCAAGCAAATCAAATATTTTCTATTTATTCTCTTATTTTATATCCTTTAAGTCAGATTTTATTCTAGTCTTTTGTATTTACTATGCTTTAAAAATTTCTAGTGAAGGCTTTTCTTATAATTAAGTTGTGCCAAGAGTGATTTTATATTAATAACCTGAATTATAATTGATATGCATAAAGCTACTTTTATTAGGAAATAAATGATAAAAGGTTATAGAATGGATTAAGTATATAAAGATCTAGTTAGATTTATCATTAAAAGGAATTTAATTTAATTTTAGCTTAAGATAAAGTTTCTTTTTTAACTAAGTAGCAAATTAAATTAGCCCAAGAATTTTAACTTTTAAGTGTTTACTTATAGAAAAATAATGTTAACTTAAGGATTTTTAATCCTACTCTTTAATAATTAAAGCTTTAAAAAATAAGAGTAATTAGTTAAAAATAAATTTGAAAATAGCTAGTTCTTGATAAAAGTATCTTAGTTTATTAATAAAATAATTAATCATTTAAAAAGTATTAATAATGACAGTTGCTAAGTCTCTTCTAGTTTAAGGATACTTTAAGTATAGCTAAAAGCTAATAAATTTAAACTACTGAAACACTAAAAATAATAAAGATCGTTCGTTGCTATTTTAGACTCTTCTCATAACTAAAATAGCCTTTATTACTATAAAAAATTGGATTAATTATTGCTTAAGCATTATCTTAAAACTAATATTTGAAGAACTAAATCTTTAAAATTTTTTATTTTAATATCTTCTTATTTTGTAGTAAATCAAACTTAAAGTTTAGTTAAAAGCTTCACTTACTTAGCTTGCTTTACGAAAAGTTTTAAGCTAATGAGAGCATTTTTAAATTAGACTTATCGAAAAATAATAAAAGTTAATTTGTAAAAGCATTTCATTAAATAATATAAAAGAATAGAATAATTAAAATGGAGATTTACCAAAACTAAGTGAATCCAATGTAAAGTTTAAGCATTTATAATATAATGTTTTTTATGCTCATTTATAAAACAAAGAATGGCTAAAAATAAACTAAATTTTTTTTATCATCAGAGAAAAACGAATCTAATTTAAAGTTTATAACATTTTTTATTACAATATAAACTTTAATTTATAAGCAGCTTCAAGCCAATTAATTATAAAAAAAGCAATGAAGGAAGTCGAGAAACTTCTTATTGTCTTTTTATTGCTTCTTTTTATTTAAAATGCAAGAGCTACCTGTCCTTAAAAGCAAAATCCTTGCGGTGATGAGTGTTACAATCCGAAAGAAAAATAATGCTTTGAAACTAGTGATTGTCCTTCTCCAGGAATAACATGTGGAAAAATATGTAACAAGGATGAAAAATCATGTGGGGGTATTTGTTATAAGGCAAATGAAAAGTAATGTTTAGGTACTATTGATTGCTATTCTCCAGGAGGAATATGTGGAGCATTATGTAATATGGGGTTTCAATCATGTGGGGGTATTTGTTATAAGGCAAATGAAAAGTAATGCTTAGGTACTGTTAATTGTCAGTAACCTGGAGAGACATGTGGAATATTGTGTGGTCCAGAAGAAAAGTCCTGTGGTGGTTAATGTTTTAAAGAAAATGAAAAAGTTTGCTTTGGTACTGTTAATTGTCCTGAACCGGGAGAAACATGCGGAAATTTATGCTAAAAGGGAGAATTATCTTGTGGTGGTATCTGTTATAAAAAAAGTGAAAAAGCATGTTTAAATGCTCCAAATTGTGATTTTCCAGGAGAAACTTGTGGTATTCCTTGTAAAAAAGATGAGTAATCATGTGGAGGTATTTGCTATAATGCAAGTGAAAATTAATGTTTAGGAGACAGTGATTGTTCTTCTCCAGGAGCAACTTGTGGAAAATTATGTAATAAAGATGAGCAATCATGTGGAGGTGTTTGCTATAATGCAAGTGAAAATTAATGTTTAGGAGACAGTGATTGTTCTTCTCCAGGAGCAACTTGTGGAAAATTATGTAAAAAAGGTGAGTAATCATGTGGAGGCGTTTGCTATTAGCCATAATAATAAAGTTGTCTTGGAACTATCGATTGTTCTAATCCAAGTGAAAAATGTGGAAAAATTTGCAAAATAGGATAATAATCTTGTGGTAGTTAGTGCTTTAATACAAGTAAAAAAATTTGTTTAGGTACTGCTAATTGTGAAGAAGCAGGAGAAATATGTGGAATATTATGTGGTTTAGAAGAATAATCTTGTGGTGGTTAATGCTTTAATACAAGTAAAAAAATTTGTTTAGGTACTACTAATTGTCAGTAGTCAGGAGAAATATGTGGAATATTGTGTGATTTAGAAGAATAATCTTGTGGTGGCTTATGCTATAATCCTAAAAAATAAATTTGTTTAGGTACTGTTAATTGTCAGTAACCTGGAGAGACATGTGGAATATTATGTGGTTTAGAAGAATAATCTTGCGGTGGCATATGTTATAATCCTAATAAAAAAATGTGCTTAGGTACTGTTAATTGTCAGTAACCTGGAGAGACATGTGGAATATTGTGTGGTCCAAAAGAAAAGTCCTGTGGTGGTTAATGTTTTAAAGAAAATGAAAAAGTTTGCTTTGGTACTGTTAATTGTCCTGAACCGGGAGAAACATGCGGAAATTTATGCTAAAAGGGAGAATTATCTTGTGGTGGTATCTGTTATAAAAAAAGTGAAAAAGCATGGTTTAAATGCTCCAAATTGTGATTTTCCAGGAGAAACTTGTGGTATTCCTTGTAAAAAAGATGAGTAATCATGTGGAGGTATTTGCTTTAATCCAAGTAAAAAAATTTGCTTAAGTTCTTTTAATTGTCCTTAACCTAGCGCAAAGTGTGGAATAATTTGTTAATATAGTGAAAAATCATGTGGAGGGTAGTGCTATAAATAATCAAAGGAAATTTGTTTGGGCTACCCTTAATGCAATAATCCTGGACCAGGGTGTGGAACTATTTGCAATTAAAATGAACTATCTTGTGAAGGAAAATGCTATGATCCTACTAAAAAAATAGTGTTTGAAAAGTGAAAATTGTCATTCTCCAGGATCACAATGTGGAATAGTTTGTAATTTGGATCAGATATCTTGTGGAAGTGAATGCTATAAAAAAAGCGAAAGTTAATGTTTAGGTACTATAAATTGTCCAGTTGCCAGTGAATAATGTGGAAAAATATGCAAATTGAATGAAAAGTCTTGCGGAGGGTAATGTTATGAAGTAAAGCTGTAGCAATGCTTAAAAACTTCTGATTGTGATAAACCAGGAGCAACTTGTGGTAAAGTCTGCAATAATGACGAGAAACTATGTGGAGATAAATGCTTCAATCCAATTTAACAAAAATGCTTATAAACTTTTAATTGTACTAATCCAGGTGTATAATGTAGCCAACCTTGCGATTTAGATGAAAAACTATGTGGAAGAAAATGTTACAACCCTAATAAGTAAAAATGCTGAGTAACAGAAAAATGCAAATTGAATGATACAAGTTGTTAATTTCCTTGTAAGTTCAACGAATTACCTTGTGGAGGATATTGCTATAATTAAAGCTAAAAACATTGCTTGGGAACTAAAAACTGTAAAAATCCAGGAATAACTTGCGGAAAAATTTGTAACTTAGACGAAAAATCATGTGGTGGCAAGTGCTATAAAGGAAATAAAAAAGTTTGTATAAGAACAAAAAATTGCTTTGGTACAGAAGACACATGTGGAAAAATTTGTAATTAAGGAGAATTATTATGTGGAGGATAATGCTATAAAAAATACTTAAAATGCGTGTTTATAAAGCAATAATTGTGAAGAAGGAGAGGATAATTGTGGTACAATATGTAAGATTGGTGAAAAATCATG
>CAMPDV010005996.1:0-27015 GCA_946699065.1 Loxodes magnus | reverse complement strand
CTTCTTTTCTTACTTTTCTTCTTCACTTCACTTTTAAAACTAACTACTTACTCTTTATAACTCTAATCTTATCAAAACTTCACATCTGAAATTACTCTTCTTTTCTTACTTTTCTTCTTCACTTCACTTTTAAAACTAACTACTTAATCTTTATAACTCTAATCTTATCAAAAATTCACAACTGAAATTACTCTTCTTTCTTACTTTTCTTCTTCACTTCACTTTTAAAACTAACTACTTACTCTTTATAACTCTAATCTTATCAAAACTTCACAACTGAAATCACTTTTCTTTTCTTACTTTTCTTCTTCACTTCACTTTTAAAACTAACTACTTACTCTTTATAACTCTAATCTTATCAAAACTTCACAACTGAAATCACTCTTCTTTTCTTACTTTTCATCTTCACTTCACTTTTAAAACTAACTACTTACTCTTTATAACTCTAATCTTATCAAAACTTCACAACTGAAATCACTCTTCTTTTCTTACTTTTCTTCTTCACTTCACTTTTAAAACTAACTACTTACTCTTTATAACTCTAATCTTATCAAAACTTCAAAAACTAAATCACTCTTCTTTTCTTACTTTTCTTCTTCACTTCACTTTTAAAACTAACTACTTACTCTTTATAACTCTAATCTTATCAAAACTTCACAACTGAAGCTACTCTTCTTTTCTTACTTTTCATCTTCACTTCACTGTTAAAACTAACTACTTACTCTTTATAACTCTAATCTTATCAAAACTTCACAACTGAAATTACTCTTCTTTTCTTACTTTTCTTCTTCACTTCACTTTTAAAACTAACTACTTACTCTTTATAACTCTAATCTTATCAAAACTTCACAACTGAAATCACTCTTCTTTTCTTACTTTTCTTCTTCACTTCACTTTTAAAACTAACTACTTACTCTTTATAACTCTAATCTTATCAAAACTTCACAACTGAAATCACTTTTCTTTTCTTACTTTTCATCTTCACTTCACTTTTAAAACTAACTACTTACTCTTTATAACTCTAATCTTATATAAACTTCACAACTGAAATCACTCTTCTTTTCTTACTTTTCATCTTCACTTCACTTTTAAAACTAACTACTTACTCTTTATAACTCTAATCTTATCAAAACTTCACAACTGAAATTACTCTTCTTTTCTTACTTTTCTTCTTCACTTCACTTTTAAAACTAACTACTTACTCTTTATAACTCTAATCTTATCAAAACTTCACATCTGAAATCACTCTTCTTTTCTTACTTTTCTTCTTCACTTCACTTTTAAAACTAACTACTTACTCTTTATAACTCTAATCTTATCAAAACTTCACAACTGAAATCGCTCTTCTTTTCTTACTTTTCTTCTTCACTTCACTTTTAAAACTAACTACTTACTCTTTATAACTCTAATCTTATCAAAACTTCACAACTGAAATCACTCTTCTTTTCTTACTTTTCTTCTTCACTTCACTTTTAAAACTAACTACTTACTCTTTATAACTCTAATCTTATCAAAACTTCACAACTGAAATTACTCTTCTTTTCTTACTTTTCTTCTTCACTTCACTTTTAAAACTAACTACTTACTCTTTATAACTCTAATCTTATCAAAAATTCACAACTGAAATCACTCTTCTTTTCTTACTTTTCTTCTTCACTTCACTTTTAAAACTAACTACTTACTCTTTATAACTCTAATCTTATCAAAACTTCACAACTGAAATCACTCTTCTTTACTTACTTTTCATCTTCACTTCACTTTTAAAACTAACTACTTACTCTTTATAACTCTAATCTTATCAAAACTTCACAACTGAAATCACTCTTCTTTTCTTACTTTTCATCTTCACTTCACTTTTAAAACTAACTACTTACTCTTTATAACTCTAATCTTATCAAAACTTCACAACTGAAATCACTCTTCTTTTCTTACTTTTCATCTTCACTTCACTTTTAAAACTAACTACTTACTCTTTATAACTCTAACCTTATCAAAACTTCACAACTGAAATTACTCTTCTTTTCTTACTTTTCTTCTTCACTTCACTTTTAAAACTAACTACTTACTCTTTATAACTCTAATCTTATCAAAACTTCACAACTGAAATTACTCTTCTTTACTTACTTTTCATCTTCACTTCACTTTTAAAACTAACTACTTACTCTTTATAACTCTAATCTTATCAAACTTCACAACTGAAATTACTCTTCTTTTCTTACTTTTCTTCTTCACTTCACTTTTAAAACTAACTACTTACTCTTTATAACTCTAATCTTATCAAAACTTCACAACTGAAATTACTCTTCTTTTCTTACTTTTCTTCTTCACTTCACTTTTAAAACTAACTACTTACTCTTTATAACTCTAATCTTATCAAAACTTCACAACTGAAATCACTCTTCTTTACTTACTTTTCATCTTCACTTCACTTTTAAAACTAACTACTTACTCTTTATAACTCTAATCTTATCAAAACTTCACAACTGAAATTACTCTTCTTTTCTTACTTTTCATCTTCACTTCACTTTTAAAACTAACTACTTACTCTTTATAACTCTAATCTTATCAAAACTTCACAACTGAAATCACTCTTCTTTACTTACTTTTCATCTTCACTTCACTTTTAAAACTAACTACTTACTCTTTATAACTCTAATCTTATCAAAACTTCAAAAACTAAATCACTCTTCTTTTCTTACTTTTCTTCTTCACTTCACTTTTAAAACTAACTACTTACTCTTTATAACTCTAATCTTATCAAAACTTCACAACTGAAATCACTCTTCTTTTCTTGCTTTTCATCTTCACTTCACTTTTAAAACTAACTACTTACTCTTTATAACTCTAATCTTATCAAAACTTCACAACTGAAAATACTCTTCTTTTCTTACTTTTCATCTTCACTTCACTTTAAAACTAACTACTTACTCTTTATAACTCTAATCTTATCAAAACTTCACAACTGAAATCACTCTTCTTTTCTTACTTTTCTTCTTCACTTCACTTTTAAAACTAACTACTTACTCTTTATAACTCTAATCTTATCAAAACTTCACAACTGAAATCACTCTTCTTTTCTTACTTTTCATCTTCACTTCACTTTTAAAACTAACTACTTACTCTTTATAACTCTAATCTTATCAAAACTTCACAACTGAAATCACTCTTCTTTTCTTACTTTTCTTCTTCACTTCACTTTTAAAACTAACTACTTACTCTTTATAACTCTAATCTTATCAAAACTTCACAACTGAAATTACTCTTCTTTTCTTACTTTTCTTCTTCACTTCACTTTTAAAACTAACTACTTACTCTTTATAACTCTAATCTTATCAAAACTTCACAACTGAAATTACTCTTCTTTTCTTACTTTTCTTCTTCACTTCACTTTTAAAACTAACTACTTACTCTTTATAACTCTAATCTTATCAAAACTTCACAACTGAAATCACTCTTCTTTACTTACTTTTCTTCTTCACTTCACTTTTAAAACTAACTACTTACTCTTTATAACTCTAATCTTATCAAAACTTCACAACTGAAATCACTCTTCTTTTCTTACTTTTCTTCTTCACTTCACTTTTAAAACTAACTACTTACTCTTTATAACTCTAATCTTATCAAAAATTCACAACTGAAATTACTCTTCTTTTCTTACTTTTCTTCTTCACTTCACTTTTAAAACTAACTACTTACTCTTTATAACTCTAATCTTATCAAAACTTCACAACTGAAATCACTTTTCTTTTCTTACTTTTCATCTTCACTTCACTTTTAAAACTAACTACTTACTCTTTATAACTCTAATCTTATCAAAACTTCACAACTGAAATTACTCTTCTTTTCTTACTTTTCTTCTTCACTTCACTTTTAAAACTAACTACTTACTCTTTATAACTCTAATCTTATCAAAACTTCACATCTGAAATTACTCTTCTTTTCTTACTTTTCTTCTTCACTTCACTTTTAAAACTAACTACTTACTCTTTATAACTCTAATCTTATCAAAACTTCACATCTGAAATTACTCTTCTTTTCTTACTTTTCTTCTTCACTTCACTTTTAAAACTAACTACTTACTCTTTATAACTCTAATCTTATCAAAACTTCACATCTGAAATTACTCTTCTTTTCTTACTTTTCTTCTTCACTTCACTTTTAAAACTAACTACTTACTCTTTATAACTCTAATCTTATCAAAACTTCACATCTGAAATTACTCTTCTTTTCTTACTTTTCTTCTTCACTTCACTTTTAAAACTAACTACTTAATCTTTATAACTCTAATCTTATCAAAAATTCACAACTGAAATTACTCTTCTTTTCTTACTTTTCTTCTTCACTTCACTTTTAAAACTAACTACTTACTCTTTATAACTCTAATCTTATCAAAACTTCACAACTGAAATCACTTTTCTTTTCTTACTTTTCATCTTCACTTCACTTTTAAAACTAACTACTTACTCTTTATAACTCTAATCTTATCAAAACTTCACAACTGAAATCACTCTTCTTTTCTTACTTTTCATCTTCACTTCACTTTTAAAACTAACTACTTACTCTTTATAACTCTAATCTTATCAAAACTTCACAACTGAAATCACTCTTCTTTTCTTGCTTTTCTTCTTCACTTCACTTTTAAAACTAACTACTTAATCTTTATAACTCTAATCTTATCAAAAATTCACAACTGAAATTACTCTTCTTTTCTTACTTTTCATCTTCACTTCACTTTTAAAACTAACTACTTACTCTTTATAACTCTAATCTTATCAAAACTTCACAACTGAAATTACTATTCTTTTCTTACTTTTCTTCTTCACTTCACTTTTAAAACTAACTACTTACTCTTTATAACTCTAATCTTATCAAAACTTCACAACTGAAATTACTCTTCTTTTCTTACTTTTCTTCTTCACTTCACTTTTAAAACTAACTACTTACTCTTTATAACTCTAATCTTATCAAAACTTCACAACTGAAAATACTCTTCTTTTCTTGCTTTTCTTCTTCACTTCACTTTTAAAACTAACTACTTACTCTTTATAACTCTAATCTTATCAAAACTTCACAACTGAAATCGCTCTTCTTTTCTTACTTTTCATCTTCACTTCACTTTTAAAACTAACTACTTAATCTTTATAACTCTAATCTTATCAAAACTTCACAACTGAAATCACTCTTCTTTTCTTGCTTTTCATCTTCACTTCACTTTTAAAACTAACTACTTACTCTTTATAACTCTAATCTTATCAAAACTTCACAACTGAAATCACTCTTCTTTTCTTACTTTTCTTCTTCACTTCACTTTTAAAACTAACTACTTACTCTTTATAACTCTAATCTTATCAAAACTTCACAACTGAAATTACTCTTCTTTTCTTACTTTTCTTCTTCACTTCACTTTTAAAACTAACTACTTACTCTTTATAACTCTAATCTTATCAAAACTTCACAACTGAAATCACTCTTCTTTTCTTACTTTTCTTCTTCACTTCACTTTTAAAACTAACTACTTACTCTTTATAACTCTAATCTTATCAAAACTTCACAACTGAAATCACTCTTCTTTTCTTGCTTTTCTTCTTCACTTCACTTTTAAAACTAACTACTTAATCTTTATAACTCTAATCTTATCAAAAATTCACAACTGAAATTACTCTTCTTTTCTTACTTTTCATCTTCACTTCACTTTTAAAACTAACTACTTACTCTTTATAACTCTAATCTTATCAAAACTTCACATCTGAAATCACTCTTCTTTTCTTACTTTTCTTCTTCACTTCACTTTTAAAACTAACTACTTACTCTTTATAACTCTAATCTTATCAAAACTTCACAACTAAATCACTCTTCTTTTCTTACTTTTCATCTTCACTTCACTTTTAAAACTAACTACTTACTCTTTATAACTCTAATCTTATCAAAACTTCACAACTAAATCACTCTTCTTTTCTTACTTTTCATCTTCACTTCACTTTTAAAACTAACTACTTACTCTTTATAACTCTAATCTTATCAAAACTTCACAACTGAAATCACTTTTCTTTTCTTACTTTTCTTCTTCACTTCACTTTTAAAACTAACTACTTACTCTTTATAACTCTAATCTTATCAAAACTTCACAACTGAAATCACTCTTCTTTTCTTACTTTTCATCTTCACTTCACTTTTAAAACTAACTACTTACTCTTTATAACTCTAATCTTATCAAAACTTCACAACTGAAATCACTCTTCTTTTCTTGCTTTTCTTCTTCACTTCACTTTTAAAACTAACTACTTAATCTTTATAACTCTAATCTTATCAAAAATTCACAACTGAAATTACTATTCTTTTCTTACTTTTCTTCTTCACTTCACTTTTAAAACTAACTACTTACTCTTTATAACTCTAATCTTATCAAAACTTCACATCTGAAATTACTCTTCTTTTCTTACTTTTCTTCTTCACTTCACTTTTAAAACTAACTACTTACTCTTTATAACTCTAATCTTATCAAAACTTCACAACTGAAATCACTCTTCTTTTCTTACTTTTCTTCTTCACTTCACTTTTAAAACTAACTACTTACTCTTTATAACTCTAATCTTATCAAAACTTCACAACTGAAATCACTTTTCTTTTCTTACTTTTCTTCTTCACTTCACTTTTAAAACTAACTACTTACTCTTTATAACTCTAATCTTATCAAAACTTCACAACTAAATCACTCTTCTTTTCTTACTTTTCTTCTTCACTTCACTTTTAAAACTAACTACTTACTCTTTATAACTCTAATCTTATCAAAACTTCACAACTGAAATTACTATTCTTTTCTTACTTTTCTTCTTCACTTCACTTTTAAAACTAACTACTTACTCTTTATAACTCTAATCTTATCAAAACTTCACATCTGAAATTACTCTTCTTTTCTTACTTTTCTTCTTCACTTCACTTTTAAAACTAACTACTTACTCTTTATAACTCTAATCTTATCAAAACTTCACAACTGAAATCACTCTTCTTTTCTTACTTTTCTTCTTCACTTCACTTTTAAAACTAACTACTTACTCTTTATAACTCTAATCTTATCAAAACTTCACAACTAAATCACTCTTCTTTTCTTACTTTTCTTCTTCACTTCACTTTTAAAACTAACTACTTACTCTTTATAACTCTAATCTTATCAAAACTTCACAACTGAAATTACTCTTCTTTTCTTACTTTTCTTCTTCACTTCACTTTTAAAACTAACTACTTACTCTTTATAACTCTAATCTTATCAAAACTTCACAACTGAAATCACTCTTCTTTTCTTACTTTTCTTCTTCACTTCACTTTTAAAACTAACTACTTGCTCTTTATAACTCTAATCTTATCAAAACTTCACATATGAAATCACTCTTCTTTTCTTACTTTTCTTCTTCACTTCACTTTTAAAACTAACTACTTACTCTTTATAACTCTAATCTTATCAAAACTTCACATCTGAAATCACTCTTCTTTTCTTACTTTTCTTCTTCACTTCACTTTTAAAACTAACTACTTACTCTTTATAACTCTAATCTTATCAAAACTTCACAACTGAAATCACTCTTCTTTTCTTACTTTTCTTCTTCACTTCACTTTTAAAACTAACTACTTGCTCTTTATAACTCTAATCTTATCAAAACTTCACAACTGAAATTACTCTTCTTTTCTTACTTTTCTTCTTCACTTCACTTTTAAAACTAACTACTTGCTCTTTATAACTCTAATCTTATCAAAACTTCACAACTGAAATTACTCTTCTTTTCTTACTTTTCTTCTTCACTTCACTTTTAAAACTAACTACTTACTCTTTATAACTCTAATCTTATCAAAACTTCACAACTGAAATCACTCTTCTTTACTTACTTTTCTTCTTCACTTCACTTTTAAAACTAACTACTTGCTCTTTATAACTCTAATCTTATCAAAACTTCACAACTGAAATTACTCTTCTTTTCTTACTTTTCATCTTCACTTCACTTTTAAAACTAACTACTTACTCTTTATAACTCTAATCTTATCAAAACTTCACAACTGAAATTACTCTTCTTTTCTTACTTTTCTTCTTCACTTCACTTTTAAAACTAACTACTTACTCTTTATAACTCTAATCTTATCAAAACTTCACAACTGAAATCACTCTTCTTTTCTTGCTTTTCATCTTCACTTCACTTTTAAAACTAACTACTTACTCTTTATAACTCTAATCTTATCAAAACTTCACAACTGAAATCACTCTTCTTTTCTTGCTTTTCATCTTCACTTCACTTTTAAAACTAACTACTTACTCTTTATAACTCTAATCTTATCAAAACTTCACAACTGAAATCACTCTTCTTTTCTTACTTTTCATCTTCACTTCACTTTTAAAACTAACTACTTACTCTTTATAACTCTAATCTTATCAAAACTTCACAACTGAAATTACTCTTCTTTTCTTACTTTTCTTCTTCACTTCACTTTTAAAACTAACTACTTACTCTTTATAACTCTAATCTTATCAAAACTTCACAACTGAAATCACTCTTCTTTTCTTGCTTTTCATCTTCACTTCACTTTTAAAACTAACTACTTACTCTTTATAACTCTAATCTTATCAAAACTTCACAACTGAAATCACTCTTCTTTTCTTGCTTTTCATCTTCACTTCACTTTTAAAACTAACTACTTAATCTTTATAACTCTAATCTTATCAAAACTTCACAACTGAAATTACTCTTCTTTTCTTGCTTTTCATCTTCACTTCACTTTTAAAACTAACTACTTACTCTTTATAACTCTAATCTTATCAAAACTTCACAACTGAAATCACTCTTCTTTTCTTGCTTTTCATCTTCACTTCACTTTTAAAACTAACTACTTAATCTTTATAACTCTAATCTTATCAAAACTTCACAACTGAAATCACTCTTCTTTTCTTGCTTTTCATCTTCACTTCACTTTTAAAACTAACTACTTACTCTTTATAACTCTAATCTTATCAAAACTTCACAACTGAAATCACTCTTCTTTTCTTACTTTTCTTCTTCACTTCACTTTTAAAACTAACTACTTACTCTTTATAACTCTAATCTTATCAAAACTTCACAACTGAAATCACTCTTCTTTTCTTACTTTTCATCTTCACTTCACTTTTAAAACTAACTACTTACTCTTTATAACTCTAATCTTATCAAAACTTCACAACTGAAATCACTCTTCTTTTCTTGCTTTTCTTCTTCACTTCACTTTTAAAACTAACTACTTACTCTTTATAACTCTAATCTTATCAAAAATTCACAACTGAAATTACTCTTCTTTTCTTACTTTTCATCTTCACTTCACTTTTAAAACTAACTACTTACTCTTTATAACTCTAATCTTATCAAAACTTCACATCTGAAATTACTCTTCTTTTCTTACTTTTCTTCTTCACTTCACTTTTAAAACTAACTACTTACTCTTTATAACTCTAATCTTATCAAAACTTCACAACTGAAATTACTCTTCTTTTCTTACTTTTCTTCTTCACTTCACTTTTAAAACTAACTACTTACTCTTTATAACTCTAATCTTATCAAAACTTCACAACTGAAATCACTCTTCTTTACTTACTTTTCATCTTCACTTCACTTTTAAAACTAACTACTTACTCTTTATAACTCTAATCTTATCAAAACTTCACAACTGAAATTACTCTTCTTTTCTTACTTTTCTTCTTTTCTTCACTTTTAAAACTAACTACTTACTCTTTATAACTCTAATCTTATCAAAACTTCACAACTGAAATCACTCTTCTTTTCTTGCTTTTCATCTTCACTTCACTTTTAAAACTAACTACTTACTCTTTATAACTCTAATCTTATCAAAACTTCACAACTGAAATCACTCTTCTTTTCTTACTTTTCTTCTTCACTTCACTTTTAAAACTAACTACTTACTCTTTATAACTCTAATCTTATCAAAACTTCACATCTGAAATTACTCTTCTTTTCTTACTTTTCTTATACACTTCACTTTTAAAACTAACTACTTACTCTTTATAACTCTAATCTTATCAAAACTTCACAACTGAAATCACTCTTCTTTTCTTACTTTTCTTCTTCACTTCACTTTTAAAACTAACTACTTACTCTTTATAACTCTAATCTTATCAAAACTTCACAACTGAAATTACTCTTCTTTTCTTACTTTTCTTCTTCACTTCACTTTTAAAACTAACTACTTGCTCTTTATAACTCTAATCTTATCAAAACTTCACAACTGAAATTACTCTTCTTTTCTTACTTTTCTTCTTCACTTCACTTTTAAAACTAACTACTTGCTCTTTATAACTCTAATCTTATCAAAACTTCACAACTGAAATTACTCTTCTTTTCTTACTTTTCTTCTTCACTTCACTTTTAAAACTAACTACTTACTCTTTATAACTCTAATCTTATCAAAACTTCACAACTGAAATCACTCTTCTTTTCTTACTTTTCATCTTCACTTCACTTTTAAAACTAACTACTTACTCTTTATAACTCTAATCTTATCAAAACTTCACAACTGAAATCACTCTTCTTTTCTTACTTTTCATCTTCACTTCACTTTTAAAACTAACTACTTACTCTTTATAACTCTAATCTTATCAAAACTTCACAACTGAAATCACTCTTCTTTTCTTACTTTTCTTCTTCACTTCACTTTTAAAACTAACTACTTACTCTTTATAACTCTAATCTTATCAAAACTTCACAACTGAAATTACTCTTCTTTTCTTACTTTTCTTCTTCACTTCACTTTTAAAACTAACTACTTACTCTTTATAACTCTAATCTTATCAAAACTTCACATCTGAAATTACTCTTCTTTTCTTACTTTTCTTCTTCACTTCACTTTTAAAACTAACTACTTACTCTTTATAACTCTAATCTTATCAAAACTTCACAACTGAAATTACTCTTCTTTTCTTACTTTTCTTCTTCACTTCACTTTTAAAACTAACTACTTACTCTTTATAACTCTAATCTTATCAAAACTTCACAACTGAAATCACTCTTCTTTACTTACTTTTCTTCTTCACTTCACTTTTAAAACTAACTACTTACTCTTTATAACTCTAATCTTATCAAAACTTCACAACTGAAATCACTCTTCTTTTCTTACTTTTCATCTTCACTTCACTTTTAAAACTAACTACTTACTCTTTATAACTCTAATCTTATCAAAACTTCACAACTGAAATCACTCTTCTTTTCTTACTTTTCTTCTTCACTTCACTTTTAAAACTAACTACTTACTCTTTATAACTCTAATCTTATCAAAACTTCACAACTGAAATCACTCTTCTTTTCTTGCTTTTCATCTTCACTTCACTTTTAAAACTAACTACTTACTCTTTATAACTCTAATCTTATCAAAACTTCACAACTGAAATTACTATTCTTTTCTTACTTTTCTTCTTCACTTCACTTTTAAAACTAACTACTTACTCTTTATAACTCTAATCTTATCAAAACTTCACATCTGAAATTACTCTTCTTTTCTTACTTTTCTTCTTCACTTCACTTTTAAAACTAACTACTTACTCTTTATAACTCTAATCTTATCAAAACTTCACAACTGAAATCACTCTTCTTTTCTTACTTTTCTTCTTCACTTCACTTTTAAAACTAACTACTTACTCTTTATAACTCTAATCTTATCAAAACTTCACAACTGAAATCACTCTTCTTTTCTTACTTTTCATCTTCACTTCACTTTTAAAACTAACTACTTACTCTTTATAACTCTAATCTTATCAAAACTTCACAACTAAATTACTCTTCTTTTCTTACTTTTCATCTTCACTTCACTTTTAAAACTAACTACTTACTCTTTATAACTCTAATCTTATCAAAACTTCACAACTGAAATTACTCTTCTTTTCTTACTTTTCATCTTCACTTCACTTTTAAAACTAACTACTTACTCTTTATAACTCTAATCTTATCAAAACTTCACAACTGAAATCACTCTTCTTTTCTTACTTTTCTTCTTCACTTCACTTTTAAAACTAACTACTTACTCTTTATAACTCTAATCTTATCAAAACTTCACAACTGAAATCACTCTTCTTTTCTTACTTTTCATCTTCACTTCACTTTTAAAACTAACTACTTACTCTTTATAACTCTAATCTTATCAAAACTTCACAACTGAAATTACTCTTCTTTTCTTACTTTTCTTCTTCACTTCACTTTTAAAACTAACTACTTAATCTTTATAACTCTAATCTTATCAAAACTTCACAACTGAAATTACTCTTCTTTTCTTACTTTTCTTCTTCACTTCACTTTTAAAACTAACTACTTACTCTTTATAACTCTAATCTTATCAAAACTTCACAACTGAAATCACTCTTCTTTTCTTACTTTTCTTCTTCACTTCACTTTTAAAACTAACTACTTACTCTTTATAACTCTAATCTTATCAAAACTTCACAACTGAAATCACTCTTCTTTTCTTACTTTTCTTCTTCACTTCACTTTTAAAACTAACTAATTACTCTTTATAACTCTAATCTTATCAAAATTTCACAACTGAAATTACTCTTCTTTTCTTGCTTTTCTTCTTCACTTCACTTTTAAAACTAACTACTTACTCTTTATAACTCTAATCTTATCAAAACTTCACAACTGAAATCACTCTTCTTTTCTTACTTTTCATCTTCACTTCACTTTTAAAACTAACTACTTACTCTTTATAACTCTAATCTTATCAAAACTTCACAACTGAAATCACTCTTCTTTTCTTACTTTTCTTCTTCACTTCACTTTTAAAACTAACTACTTACTCTTTATAACTCTAATCTTATCAAAACTTCACAACTGAAATCACTCTTCTTTTCTTACTTTTCATCTTCACTTCACTTTTAAAACTAACTACTTACTCTTTATAACTCTAATCTTATCAAAACTTCACAACTGAAATCACTCTTCTTTTCTTACTTTTCTTCTTCACTTCACTTTTAAAACTAACTACTTACTCTTTATAACTCTAATCTTATCAAAACTTCACAACTGAAATTACTCTTCTTTTCTTACTTTTCTTCTTCACTTCACTTTTAAAACTAACTACTTACTCTTTATAACTCTAATCTTATCAAAACTTCACAACTGAAATCACTCTTCTTTTCTTGCTTTTCATCTTCACTTCACTTTTAAAACTAACTACTTAATCTTTATAACTCTAATCTTATCAAAACTTCACAACTGAAATTACTCTTCTTTTCTTACTTTTCTTCTTCACTTCACTTTTAAAACTAACTACTTACTCTTTATAACTCTAATCTTATCAAAACTTCACAACTGAAATTACTCTTCTTTTCTTACTTTTCATCTTCACTTCACTTTTAAAAATAACTACTTACTCTTTATAACTCTAATCTTATCAAAACTTCACAACTGAAATCACTCTTCTTTTCTTACTTTTCTTCTTCACTTCACTTTTAAAACTAACTAATTACTCTTTATAACTCTAATCTTATCAAAATTTCACAACTGAAATTACTCTTCTTTTCTTACTTTTCTTCTTCACTTCACTTTTAAAACTAACTACTTACTCTTTATAACTCTAATCTTATCAAAACTTCACAACTGAAATCACTCTTCTTTTCTTGCTTTTCATCTTCACTTCACTTTTAAAACTAACTACTTACTCTTTATAACTCTAATCTTATCAAAACTTCACAACTGAAATTACTCTTCTTTTCTTACTTTTCTTCTTCACTTCACTTTTAAAACTAACTACTTACTCTTTATAACTCTAATCTTATCAAAACTTCACATCTGAAATTACTCTTCTTTTCTTACTTTTCTTCTTCACTTCACTTTTAAAACTAACTACTTACTCTTTATAACTCTAATCTTATCAAAACTTCACATCTGAAATTACTCTTCTTTTCTTACTTTTCTTCTTCACTTCACTTTTAAAACTAACTACTTACTCTTTATAACTCTAATCTTATCAAAACTTCACAACTGAAATCACTCTTCTTTTCTTGCTTTTCATCTTCACTTCACTTTTAAAACTAACTACTTACTCTTTATAACTCTAATCTTATCAAAACTTCACAACTGAAATTACTCTTCTTTTCTTACTTTTCTTCTTCACTTCACTTTTAAAACTAACTACTTACTCTTTATAACTCTAATCTTATCAAAACTTCACAACTGAAATCACTCTTCTTTTCTTACTTTTCTTCTTCACTTCACTTTTAAAACTAACTACTTACTCTTTATAACTCTAATCTTATCAAAACTTCACAACTGAAATTACTCTTCTTTTCTTACTTTTCATCTTCACTTCACTTTTAAAACTAACTACTTACTCTTTATAACTCTAATCTTATCAAAACTTCACAACTGAAATTACTCTTCTTTTCTTACTTTTCTTCTTCACTTCACTTTTAAAACTAACTACTTACTCTTTATAACTCTAATCTTATCAAAACTTCACAACTGAAATTACTCTTCTTTTCTTGCTTTTCATCTTCACTTCACTTTTAAAACTAACTACTTACTCTTTATAACTCTAATCTTATCAAAACTTCACAACTGAAATCACTCTTCTTTTCTTACTTTTCTTCTTCACTTCACTTTTAAAACTAACTACTTACTCTTTATAACTCTAATCTTATCAAAACTTCACAACTGAAATTACTCTTCTTTTCTTACTTTTCATCTTCACTTCACTTTTAAAACTAACTACTTACTCTTTATAACTCTAATCTTATCAAAACTTCACAACTGAAATTACTCTTCTTTTCTTACTTTTCTTCTTCACTTCACTTTTAAAACTAACTACTTACTCTTTATAACTCTAATCTTATCAAAACTTCACAACTGAAATCACTCTTCTTTTCTTGCTTTTCATCTTCACTTCACTTTTAAAACTAACTACTTACTCTTTATAACTCTAATCTTATCAAAACTTCACAACTGAAATTACTCTTCTTTTCTTACTTTTCTTCTTCACTTCACTTTTAAAACTAACTACTTACTCTTTATAACTCTAATCTTATCAAAACTTCACAACTGAAATTACTCTTCTTTTCTTACTTTTCTTCTTCACTTCACTTTTAAAACTAACTACTTGCTCTTTATAACTCTAATCTTATCAAAACTTCACAACTGAAAATACTCTTCTTTTCTTGCTTTTCTTCTTCACTTCACTTTTAAAACTAACTACTTACTCTTTATAACTCTAATCTTATCAAAACTTCACAACTGAAAATACTCTTCTTTTCTTACTTTTCTTCTTCACTTCACTTTTAAAACTAACTACTTGCTCTTTATAACTCTAATCTTATCAAAACTTCACAACTGAAATCACTCTTCTTTTCTTACTTTTCTTCTTCACTTCACTTTTAAAACTAACTACTTGCTCTTTATAACTCTAATCTTATCAAAACTTCACAACTGAAATTACTCTTCTTTTCTTACTTTTCTTCTTCACTTCACTTTTAAAGCTAACTACTTACTCTTTATAACTCTAATCTTATCAAAACTTCACAACTGAAATCACTCTTCTTTTCTTACTTTTCATCTTCACTTCACTTTTAAAACTAACTACTTACTCTTTATAACTCTAATCTTATCAAAACTTCACAACTGAAATTACTCTTCTTTTCTTACTTTTCTTCTTCACTTCACTTTTAAAACTAACTACTTGCTCTTTATAACTCTAATCTTATCAAAACTTCACAACTGAAATCACTCTTCTTTTCTTACTTTTCTTCTTCACTTCACTTTTAAAACTAACTACTTACTCTTTATAACTCTAATCTTATCAAAACTTCACAACTGAAATTACTCTTCTTTTCTTACTTTTCATCTTCACTTCACTTTTAAAACTAACTACTTACTCTTTATAACTCTAATCTTATCAAAACTTCACAACTGAAATTACTCTTCTTTTCTTACTTTTCTTCTTCACTTCACTTTTAAAACTAACTACTTACTCTTTATAACTCTAATCTTATCAAAACTTCACAACTGAAATCACTCTTCTTTTCTTGCTTTTCATCTTCACTTCACTTTTAAAACTAACTACTTACTCTTTATAACTCTAATCTTATCAAAACTTCACAACTGAAATTACTCTTCTTTTCTTACTTTTCTTCTTCACTTCACTTTTAAAACTAACTACTTACTCTTTATAACTCTAATCTTATCAAAACTTCACAACTGAAATTACTCTTCTTTTCTTACTTTTCTTCTTCACTTCACTTTTAAAACTAACTACTTACTCTTTATAACTCTAATCTTATCAAAACTTCACATCTGAAATTACTCTTCTTTTCTTACTTTTCTTCTTCACTTCACTTTTAAAACTAACTACTTACTCTTTATAACTCTAATCTTATCAAAACTTCACAACTGAAATTACTCTTCTTTTCTTACTTTTCTTATTCACTTCACTTTTAAAACTAACTACTTACTCTTTATAACTCTAACCTTATCAAAACTTCACATCTGAAATTACTCTTCTTTTCTTACTTTTCATCTTCACTTCACTTTTAAAACTAACTACTTACTCTTTATAACTCTAATCTTATCAAAACTTCACAACTGAAATTACTCTTCTTTTCTTACTTTTCTTCTTCACTTCACTTTTAAAACTAACTACTTACTCTTTATAACTCTAATCTTATCAAAACTTCACAACTGAAATCACTTTTCTTTTCTTACTTTTCATCTTCACTTCACTTTTAAAACTAACTACTTACTCTTTATAACTCTAATCTTATCAAAACTTCACAACTGAAATCACTCTTCTTTTCTTACTTTTCATCTTCACTTCACTTTTAAAACTAACTACTTACTCTTTATAACTCTATCCTTATCAAAACTTCACAACTGAAATCACTCTTCTTTTCTTACTTTTCATCTTCACTTCACTTTTAAAACTAACTACTTACTCTTTATAACTCTAATCTTATCAAAACTTCACAACTGAAATTACTCTTCTTTTCTTACTTTTCTTCTTCACTTCACTTTTAAAACTAACTACTTACTCTTTATAACTCTAATCTTATCAAAACTTCACAACTGAAATCGCTCTTCTTTTCTTACTTTTCTTCTTCACTTCACTTTTAAAACTAACTACTTACTCTTTATAACTCTAATCTTATCAAAACTTCACAACTGAAATCACTCTTCTTTTCTTACTTTTCATCTTCACTTCACTTTTAAAACTAACTACTTACTCTTTATAACTCTAATCTTATCAAAACTTCACAACTGAAAATACTCTTCTTTTCTTACTTTTCATCTTCACTTCACTTTTAAAACTAACTACTTACTCTTTATAACTCTAATCTTATCAAAACTTCACATCTGAAATTACTCTTCTTTTCTTACTTTTCTTCTTCACTTCACTTTTAAAACTAACTACTTACTCTTTATAACTCTAATCTTATCAAAACTTCACAACTGAAATCACTTTTCTTTTCTTACTTTTCATCTTCACTTCACTTTTAAAACTAACTACTTACTCTTTATAACTCTAATCTTATCAAAACTTCACAACTGAAATTACTCTTCTTTTCTTACTTTTCTTCTTCACTTCACTTTTAAAACTAACTACTTGCTCTTTATAACTCTAATCTTATCAAAACTTCACAACTGAAATCACTCTTCTTTTCTTACTTTTCTTCTTCACTTCACTTTTAAAACTAACTACTTACTCTTTATAACTCTAATCTTATCAAAACTTCACAACTGAAATTACTCTTCTTTTCTTACTTTTCATCTTCACTTCACTTTTAAAACTAACTACTTACTCTTTATAACTCTAATCTTATCAAAACTTCACAACTGAAATCACTCTTCTTTTCTTACTTTTCTTCTTCACTTCACTTTTAAAACTAACTACTTACTCTTTATAACTCTAATCTTATCAAAACTTCACAACTGAAATCACTCTTCTTTTCTTACTTTTCATCTTCACTTCACTTTTAAAACTAACTACTTACTCTTTATAACTCTAATCTTATCAAAACTTCACAACTGAAATTACTCTTCTTTTCTTGCTTTTCATCTTCACTTCACTTTTAAAACTAACTACTTACTCTTTATAACTCTAATCTTATCAAAACTTCACAACTGAAATTACTCTTCTTTTCTTACTTTTCTTCTTCACTTCACTTTTAAAACTAACTACTTACTCTTTATAACTCTAATCTTATCAAAACTTCACAACTGAAATCACTCTTCTTTTCTTGCTTTTCATCTTCACTTCACTTTTAAAACTAACTACTTACTCTTTATAACTCTAATCTTATCAAAACTTCACAACTGAAATTACTCTTCTTTTCTTACTTTTCTTCTTCACTTCACTTTTAAAACTAACTACTTACTCTTTATAACTCTAATCTTATCAAAACTTCACAACTGAAATTACTCTTCTTTTCTTACTTTTCTTCTTCACTTCACTTTTAAAACTAACTACTTGCTCTTTATAACTCTAATCTTATCAAAACTTCACAACTGAAAATACTCTTCTTTTCTTGCTTTTCTTCTTCACTTCACTTTTAAAACTAACTACTTACTCTTTATAACTCTAATCTTATCAAAACTTCACAACTGAAAATACTCTTCTTTTCTTACTTTTCTTCTTCACTTCACTTTTAAAACTAACTACTTGCTCTTTATAACTCTAATCTTATCAAAACTTCACAACTGAAATCACTCTTCTTTTCTTACTTTTCTTCTTCACTTCACTTTTAAAACTAACTACTTGCTCTTTATAACTCTAATCTTATCAAAACTTCACAACTGAAATTACTCTTCTTTTCTTACTTTTCTTCTTCACTTCACTTTTAAAACTAACTACTTACTCTTTATAACTCTAATCTTATCAAAACTTCACAACTGAAATCACTCTTCTTTTCTTACTTTTCATCTTCACTTCACTTTTAAAACTAACTACTTACTCTTTATAACTCTAATCTTATCAAAACTTCACAACTGAAATTACTCTTCTTTTCTTACTTTTCTTCTTCACTTCACTTTTAAAACTAACTACTTGCTCTTTATAACTCTAATCTTATCAAAACTTCACAACTGAAATCACTCTTCTTTTCTTACTTTTCTTCTTCACTTCACTTTTAAAACTAACTACTTACTCTTTATAACTCTAATCTTATCAAAACTTCACAACTGAAATTACTCTTCTTTTCTTACTTTTCATCTTCACTTCACTTTTAAAACTAACTACTTACTCTTTATAACTCTAATCTTATCAAAACTTCACAACTGAAATTACTCTTCTTTTCTTACTTTTCTTCTTCACTTCACTTTTAAAACTAACTACTTACTCTTTATAACTCTAATCTTATCAAAACTTCACAACTGAAATCACTCTTCTTTTCTTGCTTTTCATCTTCACTTCACTTTTAAAACTAACTACTTACTCTTTATAACTCTAATCTTATCAAAACTTCACAACTGAAATTACTCTTCTTTTCTTACTTTTCTTCTTCACTTCACTTTTAAAACTAACTACTTACTCTTTATAACTCTAATCTTATCAAAACTTCACAACTGAAATTACTCTTCTTTTCTTACTTTTCTTCTTCACTTCACTTTTAAAACTAACTACTTACTCTTTATAACTCTAATCTTATCAAAACTTCACATCTGAAATTACTCTTCTTTTCTTACTTTTCTTCTTCACTTCACTTTTAAAACTAACTACTTACTCTTTATAACTCTAATCTTATCAAAACTTCACAACTGAAATTACTCTTCTTTTCTTACTTTTCTTATTCACTTCACTTTTAAAACTAACTACTTACTCTTTATAACTCTAACCTTATCAAAACTTCACATCTGAAATTACTCTTCTTTTCTTACTTTTCATCTTCACTTCACTTTTAAAACTAACTACTTACTCTTTATAACTCTAATCTTATCAAAACTTCACAACTGAAATTACTCTTCTTTTCTTACTTTTCTTCTTCACTTCACTTTTAAAACTAACTACTTACTCTTTATAACTCTAATCTTATCAAAACTTCACAACTGAAATCACTTTTCTTTTCTTACTTTTCATCTTCACTTCACTTTTAAAACTAACTACTTACTCTTTATAACTCTAATCTTATCAAAACTTCACAACTGAAATCACTCTTCTTTTCTTACTTTTCATCTTCACTTCACTTTTAAAACTAACTACTTACTCTTTATAACTCTATCCTTATCAAAACTTCACAACTGAAATCACTCTTCTTTTCTTACTTTTCATCTTCACTTCACTTTTAAAACTAACTACTTACTCTTTATAACTCTAATCTTATCAAAACTTCACAACTGAAATTACTCTTCTTTTCTTACTTTTCTTCTTCACTTCACTTTTAAAACTAACTACTTACTCTTTATAACTCTAATCTTATCAAAACTTCACAACTGAAATCGCTCTTCTTTTCTTACTTTTCTTCTTCACTTCACTTTTAAAACTAACTACTTACTCTTTATAACTCTAATCTTATCAAAACTTCACAACTGAAATCACTCTTCTTTTCTTACTTTTCATCTTCACTTCACTTTTAAAACTAACTACTTACTCTTTATAACTCTAATCTTATCAAAACTTCACAACTGAAAATACTCTTCTTTTCTTACTTTTCATCTTCACTTCACTTTTAAAACTAACTACTTACTCTTTATAACTCTAATCTTATCAAAACTTCACATCTGAAATTACTCTTCTTTTCTTACTTTTCTTCTTCACTTCACTTTTAAAACTAACTACTTACTCTTTATAACTCTAATCTTATCAAAACTTCACAACTGAAATCACTTTTCTTTTCTTACTTTTCATCTTCACTTCACTTTTAAAACTAACTACTTACTCTTTATAACTCTAATCTTATCAAAACTTCACAACTGAAATTACTCTTCTTTTCTTGCTTTTCATCTTCACTTCACTTTTAAAACTAACTACTTACTCTTTATAACTCTAATCTTATCAAAACTTCACAACTGAAATCACTCTTCTTTTCTTACTTTTCTTCTTCACTTCACTTTTAAAACTAACTACTTACTCTTTATAACTCTAATCTTATCAAAACTTCACAACTGAAATTACTCTTCTTTTCTTACTTTTCATCTTCACTTCACTTTTAAAACTAACTACTTACTCTTTATAACTCTAATCTTATCAAAACTTCACAACTGAAATCACTCTTCTTTTCTTACTTTTCATCTTCACTTCACTTTTAAAACTAACTACTTACTCTTTATAACTCTAATCTTATCAAAACTTCACAACTGAAAATACTCTTCTTTTCTTACTTTTCATCTTCACTTCACTTTTAAAACTAACTACTTACTCTTTATAACTCTAATCTTATCAAAACTTCACATCTGAAATTACTCTTCTTTTCTTACTTTTCTTATTCACTTCACTTTTAAAACTAACTACTTACTCTTTATAACTCTAATCTTATCAAAACTTCACAACTGAAATCACTTTTCTTTTCTTACTTTTCATCTTCACTTCACTTTTAAAACTAACTACTTACTCTTTATAACTCTAATCTTATCAAAACTTCACAACTGAAATTACTCTTCTTTTCTTGCTTTTCATCTTCACTTCACTTTTAAAACTAACTACTTACTCTTTATAACTCTAATCTTATCAAAACTTCACAACTGAAATCACTCTTCTTTTCTTACTTTTCTTCTTCACTTCACTTTTAAAACTAACTACTTGCTCTTTATAACTCTAATCTTATCAAAACTTCACAACTGAAATCACTCTTCTTTTCTTACTTTTCTTCTTCACTTCACTTTTAAAACTAACTACTTACTCTTTATAACTCTAATCTTATCAAAACTTCACATCTGAAATTACTCTTCTTTTCTTACTTTTCTTATTCACTTCACTTTTAAAACTAACTACTTACTCTTTATAACTCTAATCTTATCAAAACTTCACAACTGAAATCACTCTTCTTTTCTTACTTTTCATCTTCACTTCACTTTTAAAACTAACTACTTACTCTTTATAACTCTAATCTTATCAAAACTTCACAACTGAAATTACTCTTCTTTTCTTACTTTTCTTCTTCACTTCACTTTTAAAACTAACTACTTGCTCTTTATAACTCTAATCTTATCAAAACTTCACAACTGAAATCACTCTTCTTTTCTTACTTTTCTTCTTCACTTCACTTTTAAAACTAACTACTTACTCTTTATAACTCTAATCTTATCAAAACTTCACAACTGAAATTACTCTTCTTTTCTTACTTTTCATCTTCACTTCACTTTTAAAACTAACTACTTACTCTTTATAACTCTAATCTTATCAAAACTTCACAACTGAAATTACTCTTCTTTTCTTACTTTTCTTCTTCACTTCACTTTTAAAACTAACTACTTACTCTTTATAACTCTAATCTTATCAAAACTTCACAACTGAAATTACTCTTCTTTTCTTGCTTTTCATCTTCACTTCACTTTTAAAACTAACTACTTACTCTTTATAACTCTAATCTTATCAAAACTTCACAACTGAAATCACTCTTCTTTTCTTACTTTTCTTCTTCACTTCACTTTTAAAACTAACTACTTACTCTTTATAACTCTAATCTTATCAAAACTTCACAACTGAAATCACTCTTCTTTTCTTACTTTTCATCTTCACTTCACTTTTAAAACTAACTACTTACTCTTTATAACTCTAATCTTATCAAAACTTCACAACTGAAATCACTCTTCTTTTCTTACTTTTCATCTTCACTTCACTTTTAAAACTAACTACTTACTCTTTATAACTCTAATCTTATCAAAACTTCACAACTGAAATTACTCTTCTTTTCTTACTTTTCTTCTTCACTTCACTTTTAAAACTAACTACTTACTCTTTATAACTCTAATCTTATCAAAACTTCACATCTGAAATTACTCTTCTTTTCTTACTTTTCTTCTTCACTTCACTTTTAAAACTAACTACTTACTCTTTATAACTCTAATCTTATCAAAACTTCACAACTGAAATTACTCTTCTTTTCTTACTTTTCTTCTTCACTTCACTTTTAAAACTAACTACTTACTCTTTATAACTCTAATCTTATCAAAACTTCACAACTGAAATTACTCTTCTTTTCTTACTTTTCTTCTTCACTTCACTTTTAAAACTAACTACTTACTCTTTATAACTCTAATCTTATCAAAACTTCACATCTGAAATTACTCTTCTTTTCTTACTTTTCATCTTCACTTCACTTTTAAAACTAACTACTTACTCTTTATAACTCTAATCTTATCAAAACTTCACAACTGAAATTACTCTTCTTTTCTTACTTTTCTTCTTCACTTCACTTTTAAAACTAACTACTTACTCTTTATAACTCTAATCTTATCAAAACTTCACAACTGAAATCACTTTTCTTTTCTTACTTTTCATCTTCACTTCACTTTTAAAACTAACTACTTACTCTTTATAACTCTAATCTTATCAAAACTTCACAACTGAAAATACTCTTCTTTTCTTGCTTTTCTTCTTCACTTCACTTTTAAAACTAACTACTTACTCTTTATAACTCTAATCTTATCAAAACTTCACAACTGAAATTACTCTTCTTTTCTTACTTTTCTTCTTCACTTCACTTTTAAAACTAACTACTTACTCTTTATAACTCTAATCTTATCAAAACTTCACAACTGAAATCACTTTTCTTTTCTTACTTTTCATCTTCACTTCACTTTTAAAACTAACTACTTACTCTTTATAACTCTAATCTTATCAAAACTTCACAACTGAAATCACTCTTCTTTTCTTACTTTTCTTCTTCACTTCACTTTTAAAACTAACTACTTACTCTTTATAACTCTAATCTTATCAAAACTTCACAACTGAAATCACTCTTCTTTTCTTACTTTTCATCTTCACTTCACTTTTAAAACTAACTACTTACTCTTTATAACTCTAATCTTATCAAAACTTCACAACTAAATTACTCTTCTTTTCTTACTTTTCATCTTCACTTCACTTTTAAAACTAACTACTTACTCTTTATAACTCTAATCTTATCAAAACTTCACAACTGAAATCACTCTTCTTTTCTTACTTTACATCTTCACTTCACTTTTAAAACTAACTACTTACTCTTTATAACTCTAATCTTATCAAAACTTCACAACTGAAATCACTCTTCTTTTCTTACTTTTCTTCTTCACTTCACTTTTAAAACTAACTACTTACTCTTTATAACTCTAATCTTATCAAAACTTCACAACTGAAATCACTCTTCTTTTCTTACTTTTCATCTTCACTTCACTTTTAAAACTAACTACTTACTCTTTATAACTCTAATCTTATCAAAACTTCACAACTGAAATTACTCTTCTTTTCTTACTTTTCTTCTTCACTTCACTTTTAAAACTAACTACTTAATCTTTATAACTCTAATCTTATCAAAACTTCACAACTGAAATTACTCTTCTTTTCTTACTTTTCTTCTTCACTTCACTTTTAAAACTAACTACTTACTCTTTATAACTCTAATCTTATCAAAACTTCACAACTGAAATCACTCTTCTTTTCTTACTTTTCATCTTCACTTCACTTTTAAAAATAACTACTTACTCTTTATAACTCTAATCTTATCAAAACTTCACAACTGAAATCACTCTTCTTTTCTTACTTTTCTTCTTCACTTCACTTTTAAAACTAACTAATTACTCTTTATAACTCTAATCTTATCAAAATTTCACAACTGAAATTACTCTTCTTTTCTTACTTTTCTTCTTCACTTCACTTTTAAAACTAACTACTTACTCTTTATAACTCTAATCTTATCAAAACTTCACAACTGAAATCACTCTTCTTTTCTTGCTTTTCATCTTCACTTCACTTTTAAAACTAACTACTTACTCTTTATAACTCTAATCTTATCAAAACTTCACAACTGAAATTACTCTTCTTTTCTTACTTTTCTTCTTCACTTCACTTTTAAAACTAACTACTTACTCTTTATAACTCTAATCTTATCAAAACTTCACATCTGAAATTACTCTTCTTTTCTTACTTTTCTTCTTCACTTCACTTTTAAAACTAACTACTTACTCTTTATAACTCTAATCTTATCAAAACTTCACATCTGAAATTACTCTTCTTTTCTTACTTTTCTTCTTCACTTCA
This sequence comes from Loxodes magnus, assembly GCA_946699065.1. NCBI lineage: Eukaryota > Ciliophora > Karyorelictea > Loxodida > Loxodidae > Loxodes > Loxodes magnus. Next base: position 1,842 of record CAMPDV010005996.1, on the reverse strand, counting down.
CTTTTAAAACTAACTACTTACTCTTTATAACTCTAATCTTATCAAAACTTCACAACTGAAATCACTCTTCTTTTCTTGCTTTTCATCTTCACTTCACTTTTAAAACTAACTACTTACTCTTTATAACTCTAATCTTATCAAAACTTCACAACTGAAATTACTCTTCTTTTCTTACTTTTCTTCTTCACTTCACTTTTAAAACTAACTACTTACTCTTTATAACTCTAATCTTATCAAAACTTCACAACTGAAATCACTCTTCTTTTCTTACTTTTCTTCTTCACTTCACTTTTAAAACTAACTACTTACTCTTTATAACTCTAATCTTATCAAAACTTCACAACTGAAATTACTCTTCTTTTCTTACTTTTCATCTTCACTTCACTTTTAAAACTAACTACTTACTCTTTATAACTCTAATCTTATCAAAACTTCACAACTGAAATTACTCTTCTTTTCTTACTTTTCTTCTTCACTTCACTTTTAAAACTAACTACTTACTCTTTATAACTCTAATCTTATCAAAACTTCACAACTGAAATTACTCTTCTTTTCTTGCTTTTCATCTTCACTTCACTTTTAAAACTAACTACTTACTCTTTATAACTCTAATCTTATCAAAACTTCACAACTGAAATTACTCTTCTTTTCTTACTTTTCTTCTTCACTTCACTTTTAAAACTAACTACTTACTCTTTATAACTCTAATCTTATCAAAACTTCACAACTGAAATTACTCTTCTTTTCTTACTTTTCATCTTCACTTCACTTTTAAAACTAACTACTTACTCTTTATAACTCTAATCTTATCAAAACTTCACAACTGAAATTACTCTTCTTTTCTTACTTTTCTTCTTCACTTCACTTTTAAAACTAACTACTTACTCTTTATAACTCTAATCTTATCAAAACTTCACAACTGAAATCACTCTTCTTTTCTTACTTTTCTTCTTCACTTCACTTTTAAAACTAACTACTTACTCTTTATAACTCTAATCTTATCAAAACTTCACAACTGAAATTACTCTTCTTTTCTTACTTTTCTTCTTCACTTCACTTTTAAAACTAACTACTTACTCTTTATAACTCTAATCTTATCAAAACTTCACAACTGAAATTACTCTTCTTTTCTTACTTTTCTTCTTCACTTCACTTTTAAAACTAACTACTTGCTCTTTATAACTCTAATCTTATCAAAACTTCACAACTGAAAATACTCTTCTTTTCTTGCTTTTCTTCTTCACTTCACTTTTAAAACTAACTACTTACTCTTTATAACTCTAATCTTATCAAAACTTCACAACTGAAAATACTCTTCTTTTCTTACTTTTCTTCTTCACTTCACTTTTAAAACTAACTACTTACTCTTTATAACTCTAATCTTATCAAAACTTCACATCTGAAATTACTCTTCTTTTCTTACTTTTCATCTTCACTTCACTTTTAAAACTAACTACTTACTCTTTATAACTCTAATCTTATCAAAACTTCACAACTGAAATTACTCTTCTTTTCTTACTTTTCTTCTTCACTTCACTTTTAAAACTAACTACTTACTCTTTATAACTCTAATCTTATCAAAACTTCACAACTGAAATCACTTTTCTTTTCTTACTTTTCATCTTCACTTCACTTTTAAAACTAACTACTTACTCTTTATAACTCTAATCTTATCAAAACTTCACAACTGAAAATACTCTTCTTTTCTTGCTTTTCTTCTTCACTTCACTTTTAAAACTAACTACTTACTCTTTATAACTCTAATCTTATCAAAACTTCACAACTGAAATTACTCTTCTTTTCTTACTTTTCTTCTTCACTTCACTTTTAAAACTAACTACT
>CAMPDV010005995.1:0-22428 GCA_946699065.1 Loxodes magnus | reverse complement strand
AGTATGAAAAAAAGTATTTTAATATTTGTAGATAAAAAAAGTATATTTTTGAAGTGTTTTGAAGTGAGAATACGAAATTTTAATATCAGAGTGAGTCAACAAAGTATGAAAAAAAGTAGGTTAATATTTGTAGAAAAAAAAGTATATTTTTTGAAGTGTTTTGAAGTGAGAATACGAAATTTTAATATCAGAGTGAGTCAACAAAGTATGAAAAAAAGTATTTTAATATTTGTAGATAAAAAAAGTATATTTTTTGAAGTGTTTTGAAGTTAGAATACGAAATTTTAATATCAGAGTGAGTCAACAAAGTATGAAAAAAAGTAGGTTAATATTTGTAGATAAAAAAAGTATATTTTTTGAAGTGTTTTGAAGTTAGAATACGAAATTTTAATATCAGAGTGAGTCAACAAAGTATGAAAAAAAGTATTTTAATATTTGTAGATAAAAAAAGTATATTTTTTGAAGTGTTTTGAAGTGAAAATACGAAATTTTAATATCAGAGTGAGTCAACAAAGTATGAAAAAAAGTATTTTAATATTTGTAGAAAAAAAAGTATATTTTTTGAAGTGTTTTGAAGTTAGAATACGAAATTTTAATATCAGAGTGAGTCAACAAAGTATGAAAAAAAGTATTTTAATATTTGTAGAAAAAAAAGTATATTTTTTGAAGTGTTTTGAAGTTAGAATACGAAATTTTAATATCAGAGTGAGTCAACAAAGTATGAAAAAAAGTAGGTTAATATTTGTAGATAAAAAAAGTATATTTTTTGAAGTGTTTTGAAGTTAGAATACGAAATTTTAATATCAGAGTGAGTCAACAAAGTATGAAAAAAAGTATTTTAATATTTGTAGATAAAAAAAGTATATTTTTTGAAGTGTTTTGAAGTTAGAATACGAAATTTTAATATCAGAGTGAGTCAACAAAGTATGAAAAAAAGTATTTTAATATTTGTAGATAAAAAAAGTATATTTTTTGAAGTGTTTTGAAGTGAGAATACGAAATTTTAATATCAGAGTGAGTCAACAAAGTATGAAAAAAAGTAGGTTAATATTTGTAGATAAAAAAAGTATATTTTTTGAAGTGTTTTGAAGTTAGAATACGAAATTTTAATATCAGAGTGAGTCAACAAAGTATGAAAAAAAGTATTTTAATATTTGTAGATAAAAAAAGTATATTTTTTGAAGTGTTTTGAAGTTAGAATACGAAATTTTAATATCAGAGTGAGTCAACAAAGTATGAAAAAAAGTAGGTTAATATTTGTAGAAAAAAAAGTATATTTTTTGAAGTGTTTTGAAGTGAAAATACGAAATTTTAATATCAGAGTGAGTCAACAAAGTATGAAAAAAAGTATTTTAATATTTGTAGATAAAAAAAGTATATTTTTGAAGTGTTTTGAAGTGAGAATACGAAATTTTAATATCAGAGTGAGTCAACAAAGTATGAAAAAAAGTAGGTTAATATTTGTAGAAAAAAAAGTATATTTTTTGAAGTGTTTTGAAGTGAGAATACGAAATTTTAATATCAGAGTGAGTCAACAAAGTATGAAAAAAAGTATTTTAATATTTGTAGATAAAAAAAGTATATTTTTTGAAGTGTTTTGAAGTTAGAATACGAAATTTTAATATCAGAGTGAGTCAACAAAGTATGAAAAAAAGTATTTTAATATTTGTAGAAAAAAAAGTATATTTTTTGAAGTGTTTTGAAGTTAGAATACGAAATTTTAATATCAGAGTGAGTCAACAAAGTATGAAAAAAAGTATTTTAATATTTGTAGATAAAAAAAGTATATTTTTTGAAGTGTTTTGAAGTGAAAATACGAAATTTTAATATCAGAGTGAGTCAACAAAGTATGAAAAAAAGTATTTTAATATTTGTAGAAAAAAAAGTATATTTTTTGAAGTGTTTTGAAGTTAGAATACGAAATTTTAATATCAGAGTGAGTCAACAAAGTATGAAAAAAAGTATTTTAATATTTGTAGATAAAAAAAGTATATTTTTTGAAGTGTTTTGAAGTGAAAATACGAAATTTTAATATCAGAGTGAGTCAACAAAGTATGAAAAAAAGTATTTTAATATTTGTAGATAAAAAAAGTATATTTTTTGAAGTGTTTTGAAGTGAAAATACGAAATTTTAATATCAGAGTGAGTCAACAAAGTATGAAAAAAAGTATTTTAATATTTGTAGATAAAAAAAGTATATTTTTTGAAGTGTTTTGAAGTTAGAATACGAAATTTTAATATCAGAGTGAGTCAACAAAGTATGAAAAAAAGTATTTTAATATTTGTAGAAAAAAAAGTATATTTTTTGAAGTGTTTTGAAGTTAGAATACGAAATTTTAATATCAGAGTGAGTCAACAAAGTATGAAAAAAAGTATTTTAATATTTGTAGATAAAAAAAGTATATTTTTTGAAGTGTTTTGAAGTGAAAATACGAAATTTTAATATCAGAGTGAGTCAACAAAGTATGAAAAAAAGTATTTTAATATTTGTAGATAAAAAAAGTATATTTTTTGAAGTGTTTTGAAGTGAAAATACGAAATTTTAATATCAGAGTGAGTCAACAAAGTATGAAAAAAAGTATTTTAATATTTGTAGATAAAAAAAGTATATTTTTTGAAGTGTTTTGAAGTTAGAATACGAAATTTTAATATCAGAGTGAGTCAACAAAGTATGAAAAAAAGTAGGTTAATATTTGTAGATAAAAAAAGTATATTTTTTGAAGTGTTTTGAAGTTAGAATACGAAATTTTAATATCAGAGTGAGTCAACAAAGTATGAAAAAAAGTATTTTAATATTTGTAGATAAAAAAAGTATATTTTTTGAAGTGTTTTGAAGTTAGAATACGAAATTTTAATATCAGAGTGAGTCAACAAAGTATGAAAAAAAGTATTTTAATATTTGTAGATAAAAAAAGTATATTTTTTGAAGTGTTTTGAAGTGAAAATACGAAATTTTAATATCAGAGTGAGTCAACAAAGTATGAAAAAAAGTATTTTAATATTTGTAGATAAAAAAAGTATATTTTTTGAAGTGTTTTGAAGTTAGAATACGAAATTTTAATATCAGAGTGAGTCAACAAAGTATGAAAAAAAGTATTTTAATATTTGTAGATAAAAAAAGTATATTTTTTGAAGTGTTTTGAAGTTAGAATACGAAATTTTAATATCAGAGTGAGTCAACAAAGTATGAAAAAAAGTATTTTAATATTTGTAGATAAAAAAAGTATATTTTTTGAAGTGTTTTGAAGTTAGAATACGAAATTTTAATATCAGAGTGAGTCAACAAAGTATGAAAAAAAGTAGGTTAATATTTGTAGATAAAAAAAGTATATTTTTTGAAGTGTTTTGAAGTTAGAATACGAAATTTTAATATCAGAGTGAGTCAACAAAGTATGAAAAAAAGTATTTTAATATTTGTAGAAAAAAAAGTATATTTTTTGAAGTGTTTTGAAGTGAGAATACGAAATTTTAATATCAGAGTGAGTCAACAAAGTATGAAAAAAAGTATTTTAATATTTGTAGATAAAAAAAGTATATTTTTTGAAGTGTTTTGAAGTTAGAATACGAAATTTTAATATCAGAGTGAGTCAACAAAGTATGAAAAAAAGTATTTTAATATTTGTAGATAAAAAAAGTATATTTTTTGAAGTGTTTTGAAGTTAGAATACGAAATTTTAATATCAGAGTGAGTCAACAAAGTATGAAAAAAAGTATTTTAATATTTGTAGATAAAAAAAGTATATTTTTTGAAGTGTTTTGAAGTTAGAATACGAAATTTTAATATCAGAGTGAGTCAACAAAGTATGAAAAAAAGTAGGTTAATATTTGTAGATAAAAAAAGTATATTTTTTGAAGTGTTTTGAAGTTAGAATACGAAATTTTAATATCAGAGTGAGTCAACAAAGTATGAAAAAAAGTATTTTAATATTTGTAGAAAAAAAAGTATATTTTTTGAAGTGTTTTGAAGTTAGAATACGAAATTTTAATATCAGAGTGAGTCAACAAAGTATGAAAAAAAGTATTTTAATATTTGTAGATAAAAAAAGTATATTTTTTGAAGTGTTTTGAAGTTAGAATACGAAATTTTAATATCAGAGTGAGTCAACAAAGTATGAAAAAAAGTATTTTAATATTTGTAGATAAAAAAAGTATATTTTTTGAAGTGTTTTGAAGTTAGAATACGAAATTTTAATATCAGAGTGAGTCAACAAAGTATGAAAAAAAGTATTTTAATATTTGTAGATAAAAAAAGTATATTTTTTGAAGTGTTTTGAAGTTAGAATACGAAATTTTAATATCAGAGTGAGTCAACAAAGTATGAAAAAAAGTAGGTTAATATTTGTAGATAAAAAAAGTATATTTTTTGAAGTGTTTTGAAGTTAGAATACGAAATTTTAATATCAGAGTGAGTCAACAAAGTATGAAAAAAAGTATTTTAATATTTGTAGAAAAAAAAGTATATTTTTTGAAGTGTTTTGAAGTGAGAATACGAAATTTTAATATCAGAGTGAGTCAACAAAGTATGAAAAAAAGTATTTTAATATTTGTAGATAAAAAAAGTATATTTTTTGAAGTGTTTTGAAGTTAGAATACGAAATTTTAATATCAGAGTGAGTCAACAAAGTATGAAAAAAAGTATTTTAATATTTGTAGAAAAAAAAGTATATTTTTTGAAGTGTTTTGAAGTTAGAATACGAAATTTTAATATCAGAGTGAGTCAACAAAGTATGAAAAAAAGTATTTTAATATTTGTAGAAAAAAAAGTATATTTTTTGAAGTGTTTTGAAGTTAGAATACGAAATTTTAATATCAGAGTGAGTCAACAAAGTATGAAAAAAAGTATTTTAATATTTGTAGATAAAAAAAGTATATTTTTTGAAGTGTTTTGAAGTGAAAATACGAAATTTTAATATCAGAGTGAGTCAACAAAGTATGAAAAAAAGTATTTTAATATTTGTAGATAAAAAAAGTATATTTTTTGAAGTGTTTTGAAGTGAGAATACGAAATTTTAATATCAGAGTGAGTCAACAAAGTATGAAAAAAAGTATTTTAATATTTGTAGATAAAAAAAGTATATTTTTTGAAGTGTTTTGAAGTTAGAATACGAAATTTTAATATCAGAGTGAGTCAACAAAGTATGAAAAAAAGTATTTTAATATTTGTAGATAAAAAAAGTATATTTTTTGAAGTGTTTTGAAGTTAGAATACGAAATTTTAATATCAGAGTGAGTCAACAAAGTATGAAAAAAAGTAGGTTAATATTTGTAGATAAAAAAAGTATATTTTTTGAAGTGTTTTGAAGTTAGAATACGAAATTTTAATATCAGAGTGAGTCAACAAAGTATGAAAAAAAGTATTTTAATATTTGTAGAAAAAAAAGTATATTTTTTGAAGTGTTTTGAAGTTAGAATACGAAATTTTAATATCAGAGTGAGTCAACAAAGTATGAAAAAAAGTATTTTAATATTTGTAGATAAAAAAAGTATATTTTTTGAAGTGTTTTGAAGTGAAAATACGAAATTTTAATATCAGAGTGAGTCAACAAAGTATGAAAAAAAGTATTTTAATATTTGTAGAAAAAAAAGTATATTTTTTGAAGTGTTTTGAAGTTAGAATACGAAATTTTAATATCAGAGTGAGTCAACAAAGTATGAAAAAAAGTATTTTAATATTTGTAGATAAAAAAAGTATATTTTTTGAAGTGTTTTGAAGTGAAAATACGAAATTTTAATATCAGAGTGAGTCAACAAAGTATGAAAAAAAGTAGGTTAATATTTGTAGATAAAAAAAGTATATTTTTTGAAGTGTTTTGAAGTTAGAATACGAAATTTTAATATCAGAGTGAGTCAACAAAGTATGAAAAAAAGTATTTTAATATTTGTAGATAAAAAAAGTATATTTTTTGAAGTGTTTTGAAGTTAGAATACGAAATTTTAATATCAGAGTGAGTCAACAAAGTATGAAAAAAAGTATTTTAATATTTGTAGATAAAAAAAGTATATTTTTTGAAGTGTTTTGAAGTGAGAATACGAAATTTTAATATCAGAGTGAGTCAACAAAGTATGAAAAAAAGTAGGTTAATATTTGTAGATAAAAAAAGTATATTTTTTGAAGTGTTTTGAAGTGAGAATACGAAATTTTAATATCAGAGTGAGTCAACAAAGTATGAAAAAAAGTATTTTAATATTTGTAGATAAAAAAAGTATATTTTTTGAAGTGTTTTGAAGTTAGAATACGAAATTTTAATATCAGAGTGAGTCAACAAAGTATGAAAAAAAGTAGGTTAATATTTGTAGAAAAAAAAGTATATTTTTTGAAGTGTTTTGAAGTGAAAATACGAAATTTTAATATCAGAGTGAGTCAACAAAGTATGAAAAAAAGTATTTTAATATTTGTAGATAAAAAAGTATATTTTTGAAGTGTTTTGAAGTGAGAATACGAAATTTTAATATCAGAGTGAGTCAACAAAGTATGAAAAAAAGTAGGTTAATATTTGTAGAAAAAAAAGTATATTTTTTGAAGTGTTTTGAAGTGAGAATACGAAATTTTAATATCAGAGTGAGTCAACAAAGTATGAAAAAAAGTATTTTAATATTTGTAGATAAAAAAAGTATATTTTTTGAAGTGTTTTGAAGTTAGAATACGAAATTTTAATATCAGAGTGAGTCAACAAAGTATGAAAAAAAGTATTTTAATATTTGTAGATAAAAAAAGTATATTTTTTGAAGTGTTTTGAAGTGAAAATACGAAATTTTAATATCAGAGTGAGTCAACAAAGTATGAAAAAAAGTAGGTTAATATTTGTAGATAAAAAAAGTATATTTTTTGAAGTGTTTTGAAGTGAGAATACGAAATTTTAATATCAGAGTGAGTCAACAAAGTATGAAAAAAAGTATTTTAATATTTGTAGATAAAAAAGTATATTTTTTGAAGTGTTTTGAAGTTAGAATACGAAATTTTAATATCAGAGTGAGTCAACAAAGTATGAAAAAAAGTATTTTAATATTTGTAGAAAAAAAAGTATATTTTTTGAAGTGTTTTGAAGTTAGAATACGAAATTTTAATATCAGAGTGAGTCAACAAAGTATGAAAAAAAGTATTTTAATATTTGTAGATAAAAAAAGTATATTTTTTGAAGTGTTTTGAAGTTAGAATACGAAATTTTAATATCAGAGTGAGTCAACAAAGTATGAAAAAAAGTATTTTAATATTTGTAGAAAAAAAAGTATATTTTTTGAAGTGTTTTGAAGTTAGAATACGAAATTTTAATATCAGAGTGAGTCAACAAAGTATGAAAAAAAGTATTTTAATATTTGTAGATAAAAAAAGTATATTTTTTGAAGTGTTTTGAAGTTAGAATACGAAATTTTAATATCAGAGTGAGTCAACAAAGTATGAAAAAAAGTATTTTAATATTTGTAGATAAAAAAAGTATATTTTTTGAAGTGTTTTGAAGTTAGAATACGAAATTTTAATATCAGAGTGAGTCAACAAAGTATGAAAAAAAGTATTTTAATATTTGTAGATAAAAAAAGTATATTTTTTGAAGTGTTTTGAAGTTAGAATACGAAATTTTAATATCAGAGTGAGTCAACAAAGTATGAAAAAAAGTATTTTAATATTTGTAGATAAAAAAAGTATATTTTTTGAAGTGTTTTGAAGTGAGAATACGAAATTTTAATATCAGAGTGAGTCAACAAAGTATGAAAAAAAGTAGGTTAATATTTGTAGATAAAAAAAGTATATTTTTTGAAGTGTTTTGAAGTTAGAATACGAAATTTTAATATCAGAGTGAGTCAACAAAGTATGAAAAAAAGTAGGTTAATATTTGTAGAAAAAAAAGTATATTTTTTGAAGTGTTTTGAAGTGAAAATACGAAATTTTAATATCAGAGTGAGTCAACAAAGTATGAAAAAAAGTATTTTAATATTTGTAGATAAAAAAAGTATATTTTTGAAGTGTTTTGAAGTGAGAATACGAAATTTTAATATCAGAGTGAGTCAACAAAGTATGAAAAAAAGTATTTTAATATTTGTAGATAAAAAAAGTATATTTTTTGAAGTGTTTTGAAGTGAGAATACGAAATTTTAATATCAGAGTGAGTCAACAAAGTATGAAAAAAAGTAGGTTAATATTTGTAGATAAAAAAAGTATATTTTTTGAAGTGTTTTGAAGTGAAAATACGAAATTTTAATATCAGAGTGAGTCAACAAAGTATGAAAAAAAGTATTTTAATATTTGTAGATAAAAAAGTATATTTTTGAAGTGTTTTGAAGTGAGAATACGAAATTTTAATATCAGAGTGAGTCAACAAAGTATGAAAAAAAGTAGGTTAATATTTGTAGAAAAAAAAGTATATTTTTTGAAGTGTTTTGAAGTGAGAATACGAAATTTTAATATCAGAGTGAGTCAACAAAGTATGAAAAAAAGTATTTTAATATTTGTAGATAAAAAAAGTATATTTTTTGAAGTGTTTTGAAGTTAGAATACGAAATTTTAATATCAGAGTGAGTCAACAAAGTATGAAAAAAAGTATTTTAATATTTGTAGATAAAAAAAGTATATTTTTTGAAGTGTTTTGAAGTGAAAATACGAAATTTTAATATCAGAGTGAGTCAACAAAGTATGAAAAAAAGTAGGTTAATATTTGTAGATAAAAAAAGTATATTTTTTGAAGTGTTTTGAAGTGAGAATACGAAATTTTAATATCAGAGTGAGTCAACAAAGTATGAAAAAAAGTATTTTAATATTTGTAGATAAAAAAGTATATTTTTTGAAGTGTTTTGAAGTTAGAATACGAAATTTTAATATCAGAGTGAGTCAACAAAGTATGAAAAAAAGTATTTTAATATTTGTAGAAAAAAAAGTATATTTTTTGAAGTGTTTTGAAGTTAGAATACGAAATTTTAATATCAGAGTGAGTCAACAAAGTATGAAAAAAAGTATTTTAATATTTGTAGATAAAAAAAGTATATTTTTTGAAGTGTTTTGAAGTTAGAATACGAAATTTTAATATCAGAGTGAGTCAACAAAGTATGAAAAAAAGTATTTTAATATTTGTAGAAAAAAAAGTATATTTTTTGAAGTGTTTTGAAGTTAGAATACGAAATTTTAATATCAGAGTGAGTCAACAAAGTATGAAAAAAAGTATTTTAATATTTGTAGATAAAAAAAGTATATTTTTTGAAGTGTTTTGAAGTTAGAATACGAAATTTTAATATCAGAGTGAGTCAACAAAGTATGAAAAAAAGTATTTTAATATTTGTAGATAAAAAAAGTATATTTTTTGAAGTGTTTTGAAGTTAGAATACGAAATTTTAATATCAGAGTGAGTCAACAAAGTATGAAAAAAAGTATTTTAATATTTGTAGATAAAAAAAGTATATTTTTTGAAGTGTTTTGAAGTTAGAATACGAAATTTTAATATCAGAGTGAGTCAACAAAGTATGAAAAAAAGTATTTTAATATTTGTAGATAAAAAAAGTATATTTTTTGAAGTGTTTTGAAGTGAGAATACGAAATTTTAATATCAGAGTGAGTCAACAAAGTATGAAAAAAAGTAGGTTAATATTTGTAGATAAAAAAAGTATATTTTTTGAAGTGTTTTGAAGTTAGAATACGAAATTTTAATATCAGAGTGAGTCAACAAAGTATGAAAAAAAGTAGGTTAATATTTGTAGAAAAAAAAGTATATTTTTTGAAGTGTTTTGAAGTGAAAATACGAAATTTTAATATCAGAGTGAGTCAACAAAGTATGAAAAAAAGTATTTTAATATTTGTAGATAAAAAAAGTATATTTTTGAAGTGTTTTGAAGTGAGAATACGAAATTTTAATATCAGAGTGAGTCAACAAAGTATGAAAAAAAGTATTTTAATATTTGTAGATAAAAAAAGTATATTTTTTGAAGTGTTTTGAAGTGAGAATACGAAATTTTAATATCAGAGTGAGTCAACAAAGTATGAAAAAAAGTAGGTTAATATTTGTAGATAAAAAAAGTATATTTTTTGAAGTGTTTTGAAGTGAAAATACGAAATTTTAATATCAGAGTGAGTCAACAAAGTATGAAAAAAAGTAGGTTAATATTTGTAGATAAAAAAAGTATATTTTTTGAAGTGTTTTGAAGTGAGAATACGAAATTTTAATATCAGAGTGAGTCAACAAAGTATGAAAAAAAGTATTTTAATATTTGTAGATAAAAAAGTATATTTTTTGAAGTGTTTTGAAGTTAGAATACGAAATTTTAATATCAGAGTGAGTCAACAAAGTATGAAAAAAAGTATTTTAATATTTGTAGATAAAAAAAGTATATTTTTTGAAGTGTTTTGAAGTTAGAATACGAAATTTTAATATCAGAGTGAGTCAACAAAGTATGAAAAAAAGTATTTTAATATTTGTAGATAAAAAAAGTATATTTTTTGAAGTGTTTTGAAGTTAGAATACGAAATTTTAATATCAGAGTGAGTCAACAAAGTATGAAAAAAAGTATTTTAATATTTGTAGATAAAAAAAGTATATTTTTTGAAGTGTTTTGAAGTGAGAATACGAAATTTTAATATCAGAGTGAGTCAACAAAGTATGAAAAAAAGTAGGTTAATATTTGTAGATAAAAAAAGTATATTTTTTGAAGTGTTTTGAAGTTAGAATACGAAATTTTAATATCAGAGTGAGTCAACAAAGTATGAAAAAAAGTATTTTAATATTTGTAGATAAAAAAAGTATATTTTTTGAAGTGTTTTGAAGTTAGAATACGAAATTTTAATATCAGAGTGAGTCAACAAAGTATGAAAAAAAGTAGGTTAATATTTGTAGAAAAAAAAGTATATTTTTTGAAGTGTTTTGAAGTGAAAATACGAAATTTTAATATCAGAGTGAGTCAACAAAGTATGAAAAAAAGTATTTTAATATTTGTAGATAAAAAAAGTATATTTTTGAAGTGTTTTGAAGTGAGAATACGAAATTTTAATATCAGAGTGAGTCAACAAAGTATGAAAAAAAGTAGGTTAATATTTGTAGATAAAAAAAGTATATTTTTTGAAGTGTTTTGAAGTTAGAATACGAAATTTTAATATCAGAGTGAGTCAACAAAGTATGAAAAAAAGTATTTTAATATTTGTAGATAAAAAAAGTATATTTTTTGAAGTGTTTTGAAGTTAGAATACGAAATTTTAATATCAGAGTGAGTCAACAAAGTATGAAAAAAAGTATTTTAATATTTGTAGATAAAAAAAGTATATTTTTTGAAGTGTTTTGAAGTGAGAATACGAAATTTTAATATCAGAGTGAGTCAACAAAGTATGAAAAAAAGTAGGTTAATATTTGTAGATAAAAAAAGTATATTTTTTGAAGTGTTTTGAAGTGAGAATACGAAATTTTAATATCAGAGTGAGTCAACAAAGTATGAAAAAAAGTAGGTTAATATTTGTAGATAAAAAAAGTATATTTTTTGAAGTGTTTTGAAGTTAGAATACGAAATTTTAATATCAGAGTGAGTCAACAAAGTATGAAAAAAAGTAGGTTAATATTTGTAGATAAAAAAAGTATATTTTTTGAAGTGTTTTGAAGTGAGAATACGAAATTTTAATATCAGAGTGAGTCAACAAAGTATGAAAAAAAGTATTTTAATATTTGTAGATAAAAAAGTATATTTTTTGAAGTGTTTTGAAGTTAGAATACGAAATTTTAATATCAGAGTGAGTCAACAAAGTATGAAAAAAAGTATTTTAATATTTGTAGAAAAAAAAGTATATTTTTTGAAGTGTTTTGAAGTTAGAATACGAAATTTTAATATCAGAGTGAGTCAACAAAGTATGAAAAAAAGTATTTTAATATTTGTAGATAAAAAAAGTATATTTTTTGAAGTGTTTTGAAGTGAGAATACGAAATTTTAATATCAGAGTGAGTCAACAAAGTATGAAAAAAAGTATTTTAATATTTGTAGATAAAAAAAGTATATTTTTTGAAGTGTTTTGAAGTGAGAATGCGAAATTTTAATATCAGAGTGAGTCAACAAAGTATGAAAAAAAGTAGGTTAATATATTTATATAAAAAAAGTATATTTTTTGAAGTGTTTTGAAGTTAGAATACGAAATTTTAATATCAGAGTGAGTCAACAAAGTATGAAAAAAAGTATTTTAATATTTGTAGATAAAAAAAGTATATTTTTTGAAGTGTTTTGAAGTTAGAATACGAAATTTTAATATCAGAGTGAGTCAACAAAGTATGAAAAAAAGTATTTTAATATTTGTAGATAAAAAAAGTATATTTTTTGAAGTGTTTTGAAGTTAGAATACGAAATTTTAATATCAGAGTGAGTCAACAAAGTATGAAAAAAAGTATTTTAATATTTGTAGATAAAAAAAGTATATTTTTTGAAGTGTTTTGAAGTGAGAATACGAAATTTTAATATCAGAGTGAGTCAACAAAGTATGAAAAAAAGTATTTTAATATTTGTAGATAAAAAAAGTATATTTTTTGAAGTGTTTTGAAGTTAGAATACGAAATTTTAATATCAGAGTGAGTCAACAAAGTATGAAAAAAAGTATTTTAATATTTGTAGATAAAAAAAGTATATTTTTTGAAGTGTTTTGAAGTTAGAATACGAAATTTTAATATCAGAGTGAGTCAACAAAGTATGAAAAAAAGTATTTTAATATTTGTAGATAAAAAAAGTATATTTTTTGAAGTGTTTTGAAGTGAGAATACGAAATTTTAATATCAGAGTGAGTCAACAAAGTATGAAAAAAAGTATTTTAATATTTGTAGATAAAAAAAGTATATTTTTTGAAGTGTTTTGAAGTGAGAATACGAAATTTTAATATCAGAGTGAGTCAACAAAGTATGAAAAAAAGTATTTTAATATTTGTAGATAAAAAAAGTATATTTTTTGAAGTGTTTTGAAGTTTGAATACGAAATTTTAATATCAGAGTGAGTCAACAAAGTATGAAAAAAAGTAGGTTAATATTTGTAGATAAAAAAAGTATATTTTTTGAAGTGTTTTGAAGTTAGAATACGAAATTTTAATATCAGAGTGAGTCAACAAAGTATGAAAAAAAGTATTTTAATATTTGTAGATAAAAAAAGTATATTTTTTGAAGTGTTTTGAAGTTAGAATACGAAATTTTAATATCAGAGTGAGTCAACAAAGTATGAAAAAAAGTAGGTTAATATTTGTAGATAAAAAAAGTATATTTTTTGAAGTGTTTTGAAGTGAGAATACGAAATTTTAATATCAGAGTGAGTCAACAAAGTATGAAAAAAAGTAGGTTAATATTTGTAGAAAAAAAAGTATATTTTTTGAAGTGTTTTGAAGTTAGAATACGAAATTTTAATATCAGAGTGAGTCAACAAAGTATGAAAAAAAGTATTTTAATATTTGTAGATAAAAAAAGTATATTTTTTGAAGTGTTTTGAAGTGAGAATACGAAATTTTAATATCAGAGTGAGTCAACAAAGTATGAAAAAAAGTAGGTTAATATATTTATATAAAAAAGTATATTTTTTGAAGTGTTTTGAAGTTAGAATGCGAAATTTTAATATCAGAGTGAGTCAACAAAGTATGAAAAAAAGTATTTTAATATTTGTAGATAAAAAAAGTATATTTTTTGAAGTGTTTTGAAGTGAGAATACGAAATTTTAATATCAGAGTGAGTCAACAAAGTATGAAAAAAAGTATTTTAATATTTGTAGAAAAAAAAAGTATATTTTTTGAAGTGTTTTGAAGTGAGAATGCGAAATTTTAATATCAGAGTGAGTCAACAAAGTATGAAAAAAAGTATTTTAATATTTGTAGAAAAAAAAAGTATATTTTTTGAAGTGTTTTGAAGTGAGAATACGAAATTTTAATATCAGAGTGAGTCAACAAAGTATGAAAAAAAGTAGGTTAATATATTTATATAAAAAAGTATATTTTTTGAAGTGTTTTGAAGTGAGAATACGAAATTTTAATATCAGAGTGAGTCAACAAAGTATGAAAAAAAGTAGGTTAATATATTTATATAAAAAAGTATATTTTTTGAAGTGTTTTGAAGTGAGAATACGAAATTTTAATATCAGAGTGAGTCAACAAAGTATGAAAAAAAGTATTTTAATATTTGTAGATAAAAAAAGTATATTTTTTGAAGTGTTTTGAAGTGAGAATACGAAATTTTAATATCAGAGTGAGTCAACAAAGTATGAAAAAAAGTAGGTTAATATATTTATATAAAAAAGTATATTTTTTGAAGTGTTTTGAAGTGAGAATACGAAATTTTAATATCAGAGTGAGTCAACAAAGTATGAAAAAAAGTATTTTAATATTTGTAGAAAAAAAAAGTATATTTTTTGAAGTGTTTTGAAGTGAGAATACGAAATTTTAATATCAGAGTGAGTCAACAAAGTATGAAAAAAAGTATTTTAATATTTGTAGATAAAAAAAGTATATTTTTTGAAGTGTTTTGAAGTTAGAATACGAAATTTTAATATCAGAGTGAGTCAACAAAGTATGAAAAAAAGTATTTTAATATTTGTAGATAAAAAAAGTATATTTTTTGAAGTGTTTTGAAGTGAGAATACGAAATTTTAATATCAGAGTGAGTCAACAAAGTATGAAAAAAAGTAGGTTAATATTTGTAGATAAAAAAAGTATATTTTTTGAAGTGTTTTGAAGTGAAAATACGAAATTTTAATATCAGAGTGAGTCAACAAAGTATGAAAAAAAGTATTTTAATATTTGTAGAAAAAAAAAGTATATTTTTTGAAGTGTTTTGAAGTGAGAATACGAAATTTTAATATCAGAGTGAGTCAACAAAGTATGAAAAAAAGTAGGTTAATATTTGTAGATAAAAAAAGTATATTTTTTGAAGTGTTTTGAAGTTAGAATACGAAATTTTAATATCAGAGTGAGTCAACAAAGTATGAAAAAAAGTATTTTAATATTTGTAGATAAAAAAAGTATATTTTTTGAAGTGTTTTGAAGTGAGAATACGAAATTTTAATATCAGAGTGAGTCAACAAAGTATGAAAAAAAGTAGGTTAATATTTGTAGATAAAAAAAGTATATTTTTTGAAGTGTTTTGAAGTGAGAATACGAAATTTTAATATCAGAGTGAGTCAACAAAGTATGAAAAAAGTAGGTTAATATATTTATATAAAAAAGTATATTTTTTGAAGTGTTTTGAAGTGAGAATACGAAATTTTAATATCAGAGTGAGTCAACAAAGTATGAAAAAAAGTAGGTTAATATATTTATATAAAAAAGTATATTTTTTGAAGTGTTTTGAAGTTAGAATACGAAATTTTAATATCAGAGTGAGTCAACAAAGTATGAAAAAAAGTATTTTAATATTTGTAGATAAAAAAAGTATATTTTTTGAAGTGTTTTGAAGTTAGAATACGAAATTTTAATATCAGAGTGAGTCAACAAAGTATGAAAAAAAGTATTTTAATATTTGTAGATAAAAAAAGTATATTTTTTGAAGTGTTTTGAAGTGAGAATACGAAATTTTAATATCAGAGTGAGTCAACAAAGTATGAAAAAAAGTAGGTTAATATATTTATATAAAAAAGTATATTTTTTGAAGTGTTTTGAAGTTAGAATACGAAATTTTAATATCAGAGTGAGTCAACAAAGTATGAAAAAAAGTATTTTAATATTTGTAGATAAAAAAAGTATATTTTTTGAAGTGTTTTGAAGTGAGAATACGAAATTTTAATATCAGAGTGAGTCAACAAAGTATGAAAAAAAGTATTTTAATATTTGTAGATAAAAAAAGTATATTTTTTGAAGTGTTTTGAAGTGAGAATGCGAAATTTTAATATCAGAGTGAGTCAACAAAGTATGAAAAAAAGTAGGTTAATATTTGTAGAAAAAAAAGTATATTTTTTGAAGTGTTTTGAAGTTAGAATACGAAATTTTAATATCAGAGTGAGTCAACAAAGTATGAAAAAAAGTATTTTAATATTTGTAGATAAAAAAAGTATATTTTTTGAAGTGTTTTGAAGTGAGAATACGAAATTTTAATATCAGAGTGAGTCAACAAAGTATGAAAAAAAGTAGGTTAATATTTGTAGATAAAAAAAGTATATTTTTTGAAGTGTTTTGAAGTGAGAATACGAAATTTTAATATCAGAGTGAGTCAACAAAGTATGAAAAAAAGTATTTTAATATTTGTAGATAAAAAAAGTATATTTTTTGAAGTGTTTTGAAGTGAGAATACGAAATTTTAATATCAGAGTGAGTCAACAAAGTATGAAAAAAAGTATTTTAATATTTGTAGATAAAAAAAGTATATTTTTTGAAGTGTTTTGAAGTGAGAATACGAAATTTTAATATCAGAGTGAGTCAACAAAGTATGAAAAAAAGTAGGTTAATATTTGTAGATAAAAAAAGTATATTTTTTGAAGTGTTTTGAAGTGAGAATACGAAATTTTAATATCAGAGTGAGTCAACAAAGTATGAAAAAAAGTAGGTTAATATATTTATATAAAAAAGTATATTTTTTGAAGTGTTTTGAAGTTAGAATGCGAAATTTTAATATCAGAGTGAGTCAACAAAGTATGAAAAAAAGTATTTTAATATTTGTAGATAAAAAAAGTATATTTTTTGAAGTGTTTTGAAGTGAGAATACGAAATTTTAATATCAGAGTGAGTCAACAAAGTATGAAAAAAAGTAGGTTAATATTTGTAGATAAAAAAAGTATATTTTTTGAAGTGTTTTGAAGTGAGAATACGAAATTTTAATATCAGAGTGAGTCAACAAAGTATGAAAAAAAGTATTTTAATATTTGTAGATAAAAAAAGTATATTTTTTGAAGTGTTTTGAAGTGAGAATACGAAATTTTAATATCAGAGTGAGTCAACAAAGTATGAAAAAAAGTATTTTAATATTTGTAGATAAAAAAAGTATATTTTTTGAAGTGTTTTGAAGTGAGAATACGAAATTTTAATATCAGAGTGAGTCAACAAAGTATGAAAAAAAGTAGGTTAATATTTGTAGATAAAAAAAGTATATTTTTTGAAGTGTTTTGAAGTGAGAATACGAAATTTTAATATCAGAGTGAGTCAACAAAGTATGAAAAAAAGTAGGTTAATATTTGTAGATAAAAAAAGTATATTTTTTGAAGTGTTTTGAAGTGAGAATACGAAATTTTAATATCAGAGTGAGTCAACAAAGTATGAAAAAAAGTATTTTAATATTTGTAGATAAAAAAAGTATATTTTTTGAAGTGTTTTGAAGTGAGAATACGAAATTTTAATATCAGAGTGAGTCAACAAAGTATGAAAAAAAGTAGGTTAATATTTGTAGATAAAAAAAGTATATTTTTTGAAGTGTTTTGAAGTGAGAATACGAAATTTTAATATCAGAGTGAGTCAACAAAGTATGAAAAAAAGTATTTTAATATTTGTAGATAAAAAAAGTATATTTTTTGAAGTGTTTTGAAGTGAGAATACGAAATTTTAATATCAGAGTGAGTCAACAAAGTATGAAAAAAAGTAGGTTAATATTTGTAGATAAAAAAAGTATATTTTTTGAAGTGTTTTGAAGTGAGAATACGAAATTTTAATATCAGAGTGAGTCAACAAAGTATGAAAAAAAGTAGGTTAATATTTGTAGATAAAAAAAGTATATTTTTTGAAGTGTTTTGAAGTGAGAATACGAAATTTTAATATCAGAGTGAGTCAACAAAGTATGAAAAAAAGTATTTTAATATTTGTAGATAAAAAAAGTATATTTTTTGAAGTGTTTTGAAGTGAGAATACGAAATTTTAATATCAGAGTGAGTCAACAAAGTATGAAAAAAAGTATTTTAATATTTGTAGATAAAAAAAGTATATTTTTTGAAGTGTTTTGAAGTGAGAATACGAAATTTTAATATCAGAGTGAGTCAACAAAGTATGAAAAAAAGTATTTTAATATTTGTAGATAAAAAAAGTATATTTTTTGAAGTGTTTTGAAGTGAGAATACGAAATTTTAATATCAGAGTGAGTCAACAAAGTATGAAAAAAAGTAGGTTAATATTTGTAGATAAAAAAAGTATATTTTTTGAAGTGTTTTGAAGTGAAAATACGAAATTTTAATATCAGAGTGAGTCAACAAAGTATGAAAAAAAGTATTTTAATATTTGTAGAAAAAAAAAGTATATTTTTTGAAGTGTTTTGAAGTGAGAATACGAAATTTTAATATCAGAGTGAGTCAACAAAGTATGAAAAAAAGTAGGTTAATATTTGTAGATAAAAAAAGTATATTTTTTGAAGTGTTTTGAAGTGAGAATACGAAATTTTAATATCAGAGTGAGTCAACAAAGTATGAAAAAAAGTATTTTAATATTTGTAGATAAAAAAAGTATATTTTTTGAAGTGTTTTGAAGTGAGAATACGAAATTTTAATATCAGAGTGAGTCAACAAAGTATGAAAAAAAGTAGGTTAATATTTGTAGATAAAAAAAGTATATTTTTTGAAGTGTTTTGAAGTGAGAATACGAAATTTTAATATCAGAGTGAGTCAACAAAGTATGAAAAAAAGTATTTTAATATTTGTAGAAAAAAAAAGTATATTTTTTGAAGTGTTTTGAAGTTAGAATACGAAATTTTAATATCAGAGTGAGTCAACAAAGTATGAAAAAAAGTATTTTAATATTTGTAGATAAAAAAAGTATATTTTTTGAAGTGTTTTGAAGTGAGAATACGAAATTTTAATATCAGAGTGAGTCAACAAAGTATGAAAAAAAGTAGGTTAATATATTTATATAAAAAAGTATATTTTTTGAAGTGTTTTGAAGTTAGAATACGAAATTTTAATATCAGAGTGAGTCAACAAAGTATGAAAAAAAGTATTTTAATATTTGTAGATAAAAAAAGTATATTTTTTGAAGTGTTTTGAAGTGAGAATACGAAATTTTAATATCAGAGTGAGTCAACAAAGTATGAAAAAAAGTATTTTAATATTTGTAGATAAAAAAAGTATATTTTTTGAAGTGTTTTGAAGTTAGAATACGAAATTTTAATATCAGAGTGAGTCAACAAAGTATGAAAAAAAGTATTTTAATATTTGTAGATAAAAAAAGTATATTTTTTGAAGTGTTTTGAAGTGAGAATACGAAATTTTAATATCAGAGTGAGTCAACAAAGTATGAAAAAAAGTATTTTAATATTTGTAGATAAAAAAAGTATATTTTTTGAAGTGTTTTGAAGTGAGAATACGAAATTTTAATATCAGAGTGAGTCAACAAAGTATGAAAAAAAGTAGGTTAATATTTGTAGAAAAAAAAGTATATTTTTTGAAGTGTTTTGAAGTTAGAATACGAAATTTTAATATCAGAGTGAGTCAACAAAGTATGAAAAAAAGTATTTTAATATTTGTAGATAAAAAAAGTATATTTTTTGAAGTGTTTTGAAGTGAGAATACGAAATTTTAATATCAGAGTGAGTCAACAAAGTATGAAAAAAAGTATTTTAATATTTGTAGATAAAAAAAGTATATTTTTTGAAGTGTTTTGAAGTGAGAATACGAAATTTTAATATCAGAGTGAGTCAACAAAGTATGAAAAAAAGTAGGTTAATATTTGTAGAAAAAAAAGTATATTTTTTGAAGTGTTTTGAAGTTAGAATACGAAATTTTAATATCAGAGTGAGTCAACAAAGTATGAAAAAAAGTAAGTTAATATTTGTAGATAAAAAAAGTATATTTTTGAAGTGTTTTGAAGTGAGAATACGAAATTTTAATATCAGAGTGAGTCAACAAAGTATGAAAAAAAGTATTTTAATATTTGTAGATAAAAAAAGTATATTTTTTGAAGTGTTTTGAAGTTAGAATACGAAATTTTAATATCAGAGTGAGTCAACAAAGTATGAAAAAAAGTATTTTAATATTTGTAGATAAAAAAAGTATATTTTTTGAAGTGTTTTGAAGTGAGAATACGAAATTTTAATATCAGAGTGAGTCAACAAAGTATGAAAAAAAGTAGGTTAATATTTGTAGATAAAAAAAGTATATTTTTTGAAGTGTTTTGAAGTGAGAATACGAAATTTTAATATCAGAGTGAGTCAACAAAGTATGAAAAAAAGTAGGTTAATATTTGTAGATAAAAAAAGTATATTTTTTGAAGTGTTTTGAAGTTAGAATACGAAATTTTAATATCAGAGTGAGTCAACAAAGTATGAAAAAAAGTATTTTAATATTTGTAGATAAAAAAAGTATATTTTTTGAAGTGTTTTGAAGTGAGAATACGAAATTTTAATATCAGAGTGAGTCAACAAAGTATGAAAAAAAGTATTTTAATATTTGTAGATAAAAAAAGTATATTTTTTGAAGTGTTTTGAAGTGAGAATACGAAATTTTAATATCAGAGTGAGTCAACAAAGTATGAAAAAAAGTAGGTTAATATTTGTAGATAAAAAAAGTATATTTTTTGAAGTGTTTTGAAGTTAGAATACGAAATTTTAATATCAGAGTGAGTCAACAAAGTATGAAAAAAAGTAGGTTAATATTTGTAGATAAAAAAAGTATATTTTTTGAAGTGTTTTGAAGTGAGAATACGAAATTTTAATATCAGAGTGAGTCAACAAAGTATGAAAAAAAGTATTTTAATATTTGTAGATAAAAAAAGTATATTTTTTGAAGTGTTTTGAAGTGAGAATACGAAATTTTAATATCAGAGTGAGTCAACAAAGTATGAAAAAAAGTAGGTTAATATTTGTAGATAAAAAAAGTATATTTTTTGAAGTGTTTTGAAGTGAGAATACGAAATTTTAATATCAGAGTGAGTCAACAAAGTATGAAAAAAAGTATTTTAATATTTGTAGAAAAAAAAAGTATATTTTTTGAAGTGTTTTGAAGTTAGAATACGAAATTTTAATATCAGAGTGAGTCAACAAAGTATGAAAAAAAGTATTTTAATATTTGTAGATAAAAAAAGTATATTTTTTGAAGTGTTTTGAAGTGAGAATACGAAATTTTAATATCAGAGTGAGTCAACAAAGTATGAAAAAAAGTAGGTTAATATATTTATATAAAAAAGTATATTTTTTGAAGTGTTTTGAAGTTAGAATACGAAATTTTAATATCAGAGTGAGTCAACAAAGTATGAAAAAAAGTATTTTAATATTTGTAGATAAAAAAAGTATATTTTTTGAAGTGTTTTGAAGTGAGAATACGAAATTTTAATATCAGAGTGAGTCAACAAAGTATGAAAAAAAGTATTTTAATATTTGTAGATAAAAAAAGTATATTTTTTGAAGTGTTTTGAAGTTAGAATACGAAATTTTAATATCAGAGTGAGTCAACAAAGTATGAAAAAAAGTATTTTAATATTTGTAGATAAAAAAAGTATATTTTTTGAAGTGTTTTGAAGTGAGAATACGAAATTTTAATATCAGAGTGAGTCAACAAAGTATGAAAAAAAGTATTTTAATATTTGTAGATAAAAAAAGTATATTTTTTGAAGTGTTTTGAAGTGAGAATACGAAATTTTAATATCAGAGTGAGTCAACAAAGTATGAAAAAAAGTAGGTTAATATTTGTAGAAAAAAAAGTATATTTTTTGAAGTGTTTTGAAGTTAGAATACGAAATTTTAATATCAGAGTGAGTCAACAAAGTATGAAAAAAAGTATTTTAATATTTGTAGATAAAAAAAGTATATTTTTTGAAGTGTTTTGAAGTGAGAATACGAAATTTTAATATCAGAGTGAGTCAACAAAGTATGAAAAAAAGTAGGTTAATATTTGTAGATAAAAAAAGTATATTTTTTGAAGTGTTTTGAAGTGAGAATACGAAATTTTAATATCAGAGTGAGTCAACAAAGTATGAAAAAAAGTATTTTAATATTTGTAGATAAAAAAAGTATATTTTTTGAAGTGTTTTGAAGTGAGAATACGAAATTTTAATATCAGAGTGAGTCAACAAAGTATGAAAAAAAGTAGGTTAATATTTGTAGATAAAAAAAGTATATTTTTGAAGTGTTTTGAAGTGAGAATACGAAATTTTAATATCAGAGTGAGTCAACAAAGTATGAAAAAAAGTATTTTAATATTTGTAGATAAAAAAAGTATATTTTTTGAAGTGTTTTGAAGTTAGAATACGAAATTTTAATATCAGAGTGAGTCAACAAAGTATGAAAAAAAGTATTTTAATATTTGTAGATAAAAAAAGTATATTTTTTGAAGTGTTTTGAAGTGAGAATACGAAATTTTAATATCAGAGTGAGTCAACAAAGTATGAAAAAAAGTAGGTTAATATATTTATATAAAAAAGTATATTTTTTGAAGTGTTTTGAAGTGAGAATACGAAATTTTAATATCAGAGTGAGTCAACAAAGTATGAAAAAAAGTAGGTTAATATTTGTAGATAAAAAAAGTATATTTTTTGAAGTGTTTTGAAGTTAGAATACGAAATTTTAATATCAGAGTGAGTCAACAAAGTATGAAAAAAAGTAGGTTAATATTTGTAGA
>CAMPDV010005994.1:0-23300 GCA_946699065.1 Loxodes magnus | reverse complement strand
ACCTAATTTCGAAATTTTTAAAATATCTTTACTCTCTCTTTCTAAAAGATATTTATGAACATTTTTCGTCTTTACACTTTTTCATATAATTTTCGACTTCTCATTTTTACTCTTTGACTATTCTTTTTCGACAACTAATTTCGAAATTTTTAAAATATCTTTACTCTCTCTTTCTAAAAGATATTTATGAACATTTTTCGTCTTTACTCTTTTTCATATAATTTTCGACTTTTCATTTTTACTCTTTGACTATTCTTTTTTCGACACCTAATTTCGAAATTTTTAAAATATCTTTACTCTCTCTTTCTAAAAGATATTTATGAACATTTTTCGTCTTTACACTTTTTCATATAATTTTCGACTTCTCATTTTTACTCTTTGACTATTCTTTTTCGACAACTAATTTCGAAATTTTTAAAATATCTTTACTCTCTCTTTCTAAAAGATATTTATGAACATTTTTCGTCTTTACTCTTTTTCATATAATTTTCGACTTTTCATTTTTACTCTTTGACTATTCTTTTTTCGACACCTAATTTCGAAATTTTTAAAATATCTTTACTCTCTCTTTCTAAAAGATATTTATGAACATTTTTCGTCTTTACTCTTTTTCATATAATTTTCGACTTTTCATTTTTACTCTTTGACTATTCTTTTTTCGACACCTAATTTCGAAATTTTTAAAATATCTTTACTCTCTCTTTCTAAAAGATATTTATGAACATTTTTCGTCTTTACTCTTTTTCATATAATTTTCGACTTTTCATTTTTACTCTTTGACTATTCTTTTTTCGACACCTAATTTCGAAATTTTTAAAATATCTTTACTCTCTCTTTCTAAAAGATATTTATGAACATTTTTCTTCTTTGCACTTTTTTAATAATTTTCGACTTTTCATTTTTACTCTTTGACTATTCTTTTTTCGACACCTAATTTCGAAATTTATAAAATATCTTTACTCTCTCTTTCTAAAAGATATTTATGAACATTTTTCTTCTTTACACTTTTTTTAATAATTTTCGACTTCTCATTTTTACTCTTTGACTATTCTTTTTTCGACACCTAATTTCGAAATTTTTAAAATATCTTTACTCTCTCTTTCTAAAAGATATTTATGAACATTTTTCGTCTTTACTCTTTTTCATATAATTTTCGACTTTTCATTTTTACTCTTTGACTATTATTTTTTCGACACCTAATTTCGAAATTTTTAAAATATCTTTACTCTCTCTTTCTAAAAGATATTTATGAACATTTTTCGTCTTTACTCTTTTTCATATAATTTTCGACTTTTCATTTTTACTCTTTGACTATTCTTTTTTCGACACCTAATTTCGAAATTTTTAAAATATCTTTACTCTCTCTTTCTAAAAGATATTTATGAACATTTTTCGTCTTTACTCTTTTTCATATAATTTTCGACTTTTCATTTTTACTTTTTGACTATTATTTTTCGACACCTAATTTCGAAATTTTTAAAATATCTTTACTCTCTCTTTCTAAAAGATATTTATGAACATTTTTCGTCTTTGCACTTATTAATATAATTTTCGACTTCTCATTTTTACTCTTTGACTATTCTTTTTTCGACACCTAATTTCGAAATTTTTAAAATATCTTTACTCTCTCTTTCTAAAAGATATTTATGCACATTTTTCGTCTTTGCACTTATTAATATAATTTTCGACTTCTCATTTTTACTCTTTGACTATTCTTTTTTCGACAACTAATTTCGAAATTTATAAAATATCTTTACTCTCTCTTTCTAAAAGATATTTATGAACATTTTTCATTTTCATACTTATTTATATAATTTTCGACTTTTCATTTTTACTCTTTGACTATTCTTTTTTCGACACCTAATTTCGAAATTTTTAAAATATCTTTACTCTCTCTTTCTAAAAGATATTTATGAACATTTTTCGTCTTTGCACTTATTAATATAATTTTCGACTTCTCATTTTTACTCTTTGACTATTCTTTTTTCGACACCTAATTTCGAAATTTTTAAAATATCTTTCTCTCTCTTTCTAAAAGATATTAATGAACATTTTTCATTTTCATACTTTTTTTAATAATTTTCGACTTTTCATTTTTACTCTTTGACTATTCTTTTTTCGACACCTAATTTCGAAATTTTTAAAATATCTTTCTCTTTCTTTCTAAAAGATATTTATGCACATTTTTCTTCTTTGCACTTATTTATATAATTTTCGACTTTTCATTTTTACTCTTTGACTATTCTTTTTTCGACACCTAATTTCGAAATTTTTAAAATATCTTTACTCTCTCTTTCTAAAAGATATTTATGAACATTTTTCTTCTTTACTCTTTTTCATATAATTTTCGACTTTTCATTTTTACTCTTTGACTATTCTTTTTCGACAACTAATTTCGAAATTTTTAAAATATCTTTACTCTCTCTTTCTAAAAGATATTTATGAACATTTTTCGTCTTTACTCTTTTTCATATAATTTTCGACTTTTCATTTTTACTCTTTGACTATTCTTTTTTCGACACCTAATTTCGAAATTTTTAAAATATCTTTACTCTCTCTTTCTAAAAGATATTTATGAACATTTTTCGTCTTTACACTTTTTCATATAATTTTCGACTTCTCATTTTTACTCTTTGACTATTCTTTTTCGACAACTAATTTCGAAATTTTTAAAATATCTTTACTCTCTCTTTCTAAAAGATATTTATGAACATTTTTCTTCTTTGTACTTATTTATATTATTTTCGACTTCTCATTTTTACTCTTTGACTATTCTTTTTCGACACCTAATTTCGAAATTTTTAAAATATCTTTACTCTCTCTTTCTAAAAGATATTTATGAACATTTTTCGTCTTTACACTTTTTTTAATAATTTTCGACTTTTCATTTTTACTCTTTGACTATTCTTTTTTCGACACCTAATTTCGAAATTTTTAAAATATCTTTACTCTCTCTTTCTAAAAGATATTTATGAACATTTTTCTTCTTTGTACTTATTTAATAATTTTCGACTTCTGATTTTTACTCTTTGACTATTCTTTTTTCGACGACTAATTTCGAAATTTTTAAAATATCTTTACTCTCTCTTTCTAAAAGATATTTACGAACATTTTTCGTCTTTACTCTTTTTCATATAATTTTCGACTTTTCATTTTTACTCTTTGACTATTCTTTTTCGACACCTAATTTCGAAATTTTTAAAATATCTTTACTCTCTCTTTCTAAAAGATATTTATGAACATTTTTCGTCTTTACTCTTTTTCATATAATTTTCGACTTTTCATTTTTACTCTTTGACTATTATTTTTTCGACACCTAATTTCGAAATTTTTAAAATATCTTTACTCTCTCTTTCTAAAAGATATTTATGAACATTTTTCTTCTTTGCACTTTTTTAATAATTTTCGACTTTTCATTTTTACTCTTTGACTATTCTTTTTTCGACACCTAATTTCGAAATTTTTAAAATATCTTTACTCTCTCTTTCTAAAAGATATTTATGAACATTTTTCTTCTTTACACTTTTTTTAATAATTTTCGACTTCTCATTTTTACTCTTTGACTATTCTTTTTTCGACACCTAATTTCGAAATTTTTAAAATATCTTTACTCTCTCTTTCTAAAAGATATTTATGAACATTTTTCGTCTTTACACTTTTTTTAATAATTTTCGACTTTTCATTTTTACTTTTTGACTATTCTTTTTTCGACAACTAATTTCGAAATTTTTAAAATATCTTTACTCTCTCTTTCTAAAAGATATTTATGAACATTTTTCGTCTTTACACTTTTTCATATAATTTTCGACTTCTCATTTTTACTCTTTGACTATTCTTTTTCGACACCTAATTTCGAAATTTTTAAAATATCTTTACTCTCTCTTTCTAAAAGATATTTATGAACATTTTTCGTCTTTACACTTATTTATATAATTTTCGACTTTTCATTTTTACTCTTTGACTATTCTTTTTTCGACACCTAATTTCGAAATTTTTAAAATATCTTTACTCTCTCTTTCTAAAAGATATTTATGAACATTTTTCTTCTTTGTACTTATTTATATAATTTTCGACTTTTCATTTTTACTCTTTGACTATTCTTTTTCGACACCTAATTTCGAAATTTTTAAAATATCTTTACTCTCTCTTTCTAAAAGATATTTATGAACATTTTTCGTCTTTACACTTATTTATATAATTTTCGACTTTTCATTTTTACTCTTTGACTATTCTTTTTTCGACACCTAATTTCGAAATTTTTAAAATATCTTTACTCTCTCTTTCTAAAAGATATTTATGAACATTTTTCGTCTTTACTCTTTTTCATATAATTTTCGACTTTTCATTTTTACTCTTTGACTATTATTTTTTCGACACCTAATTTCGAAATTTTTAAAATATCTTTACTCTCTCTTTCTAAAAGATATTTATGAACATTTTTCTTCTTTGTACTTATTTATATAATTTTCGACTTTTCATTTTTACTCTTTGACTATTCTTTTTCGACAACTAATTTCGAAATTTTTAAAATATCTTTACTCTCTCTTTCTAAAAGATATTTATGAACATTTTTCGTCTTTACTCTTTTTCATATAATTTTCGACTTTTCATTTTTACTCTTTGACTATTCTTTTTTCGACACCTAATTTCGAAATTTTTAAAATATCTTTACTCTCTCTTTCTAAAAGATATTTATGAACATTTTTCGTCTTTACTCTTTTTCATATAATTTTCGACTTTTCATTTTTACTCTTTGACTATTCTTTTTTCGACACCTAATTTCGAAATTTTTAAAATATCTTTACTCTCTCTTTCTAAAAGATATTTATGAACATTTTTCGTCTTTACACTTTTTCATATAATTTTCGACTTCTCATTTTTACTCTTTGACTATTCTTTTTCGACAACTAATTTCGAAATTTTTAAAATATCTTTACTCTCTCTTTCTAAAAGATATTTATGAACATTTTTCGTCTTTACACTTTTTCATATAATTTTCGACTTCTCATTTTTACTCTTTGACTATTCTTTTTCGACACCTAATTTCGAAATTTTTAAAATATCTTTACTCTCTCTTTCTAAAAGATATTTATGAACATTTTTCTTCTTTGTACTTATTTATATAATTTTCGACTTTTCATTTTTACTCTTTGACTATTCTTTTTCGACACCTAATTTCGAAATTTTTAAAATATCTTTACTCTCTCTTTCTAAAAGATATTTATGAACATTTTTCGTCTTTACACTTATTTATATAATTTTCGACTTTTCATTTTTACTCTTTGACTATTCTTTTTTCGACACCTAATTTCGAAATTTTTAAAATATCTTTACTCTCTCTTTCTAAAAGATATTTATGAACATTTTTCGTCTTTACTCTTTTTCATATAATTTTCGACTTTTCATTTTTACTCTTTGACTATTATTTTTTCGACACCTAATTTCGAAATTTTTAAAATATCTTTACTCTCTCTTTCTAAAAGATATTTATGAACATTTTTCTTCTTTGTACTTATTTATATAATTTTCGACTTTTCATTTTTACTCTTTGACTATTCTTTTTCGACAACTAATTTCGAAATTTTTAAAATATCTTTACTCTCTCTTTCTAAAAGATATTTATGAACATTTTTCGTCTTTACTCTTTTTCATATAATTTTCGACTTTTCATTTTTACTCTTTGACTATTCTTTTTTCGACACCTAATTTCGAAATTTTTAAAATATCTTTACTCTCTCTTTCTAAAAGA
This sequence comes from Loxodes magnus, assembly GCA_946699065.1. Taxonomy (NCBI): domain Eukaryota; phylum Ciliophora; class Karyorelictea; order Loxodida; family Loxodidae; genus Loxodes; species Loxodes magnus. The sequence goes on along the minus strand of CAMPDV010005994.1, from coordinate 17,551 downwards.
TATTTATGAACATTTTTCGTCTTTACTCTTTTTCATATAATTTTCGACTTTTCATTTTTACTCTTTGACTATTCTTTTTTCGACACCTAATTTCGAAATTTTTAAAATATCTTTACTCTCTCTTTCTAAAAGATATTTATGAACATTTTTCGTCTTTACACTTTTTCATATAATTTTCGACTTCTCATTTTTACTCTTTGACTATTCTTTTTCGACAACTAATTTCGAAATTTTTAAAATATCTTTACTCTCTCTTTCTAAAAGATATTTATGAACATTTTTCGTCTTTACTCTTTTTCATATAATTTTCGACTTTTCATTTTTACTCTTTGACTATTCTTTTTTCGACACCTAATTTCGAAATTTTTAAAATATCTTTACTCTCTCTTTCTAAAAGATATTTATGAACATTTTTCGTCTTTACACTTTTTTTAATAATTTTCGACTTCTCATTTTTACTCTTTGACTATTCTTTTTCGACAACTAATTTCGAAATTTTTAAAATATCTTTACTCTCTCTTTCTAAAAGATATTTATGAACATTTTTCGTCTTTACACTTATTTATATAATTTTCGACTTTTCATTTTTACTCTTTGACTATTCTTTTTTCGACACCTAATTTCGAAATTTTTAAAATATCTTTACTCTCTCTTTCTAAAAGATATTTATGAACATTTTTCATTTTCATACTTTTTTTAATAATTTTCGACTTCTCATTTTTACTCTTTGACTATTCTTTTTCGACAACTAATTTCGAAGTTTTTAAAATATCTTTACTCTCTCTTTCTAAAAGATATTTATGCACATTTTTCGTCTTTGTACTTATTTATATAATTTTCGAATTCTCATTTTTACTCTTTGACTATTCTTTTTCGACAACTAATTTCGAAATTTTTAAAATATCTTTACTCTCTCTTTCTAAAAGATATTTATGAACATTTTTCATTTTCATACTTTTTTTAATAATTTTCGACTTTTCATTTTTTACTCTTTGACTATTCTTTTTTCGACACCTAATTTCGAAATTTTTAAAATATCTTTACTCTCTCTTTCTAAAAGATATTTATGAACATTTTTCGTCTTTACACTTTTTTTAATAATTTTCGACTTTTCATTTTTACTCTTTGACTATTCTTTTTTCGACACCTAATTTCGAAATTTTTAAAATATCTTTACTCTCTCTTTCTAAAAGATATTTATGAACATTTTTCGTCTTTACTCTTTTTCATATAATTTTCGACTTTTCATTTTTACTCTTTGACTATTCTTTTTCGACAACTAATTTCGAAATTTTTAAAATATCTTTACTCTCTCTTTCTAAAAGATATTTATGAACATTTTTCTTCTTTGTACTTATTTATATAATTTTCGAATTCTCATTTTTACTCTTTGACTATTCTTTTTCGACACCTAATTTCGAAATTTTTAAAATATCTTTACTCTCTCTTTCTAAAAGATATTTATGAACATTTTTCATTTTCATACTTTTTTTAATAATTTTCGACTTTTCATTTTTACTCTTTGACTATTCTTTTTTCGACAACTAATTTCGAAATTTTTAAAATATCTTTACTCTCTCTTTCTAAAAGATATTTATGAACATTTTTCTTCTTTGTACTTATTTATATAATTTTCGAATTCTCATTTTTACTTTTTGACTATTCTTTTTCGACACCTAATTTCGAAATTTTAAAAATATCTTTACTCTCTCTTTCTAAAAGATATTTATGAACATTTTTCGTCTTTACTCTTTTTCATATAATTTTCGACTTTTCATTTTTACTCTTTGACTATTCTTTTTTCGACACCTAATTTCGAAATTTTTAAAATATCTTTACTCTCTCTTTCTAAAAGATATTTATGAACATTTTTCGTCTTTACTCTTTTTCATATAATTTTCGACTTTTCATTTTTACTCTTTGACTATTCTTTTTTCGACACCTAATTTCGAAATTTTTAAAATATCTTTACTCTCTCTTTCTAAAAGATATTTATGAACATTTTTCTTCTTTGTACTTATTTATATAATTTTCGACTTTTCATTTTTACTCTTTGACTATTCTTTTTCGACAACTAATTTCGAAATTTTTAAAATATCTTTACTCTCTCTTTCTAAAAGATATTTATGAACATTTTTCGTCTTTGTACTTATTTATATAATTTTCGACTTCTCATTTTTACTCTTTGACTATTCTTTTTCGACACCTAATTTCGAAATTTTTAAAATATCTTTACTCTCTCTTTCTAAAAGATATTTATGAACATTTTTCATTTTCATACTTTTTTTAATAATTTTCGACTTTTCATTTTTACTCTTTGACTATTCTTTTTTCGACACCTAATTTCGAAATTTTTAAAATATCTTTACTCTCTCTTTCTAAAAGATATTTATGCACATTTTTCTTCTTTGCACTTATTTATATAATTTTCGACTTTTCATTTTTACTCTTTGACTATTCTTTTTTCGACACCTAATTTCGAAATTTTAAAAATATCTTTACTCTCTCTTTCTAAAAGATATTTATGAACATTTTTCTTCTTTGCACTTATTTATATAATTTTCGATTTTTCATTTTTACTCTTTGACTATTCTTTTTTCGACACCTAATTTCGAAATTTTTAAAATATCTTTACTCTCTCTTTCTAAAAGATATTTATGAACATTTTTCATTTTCATACTTTTTTTAATAATTTTCGACTTCTCATTTTTACTCTTTGACTATTCTTTTTCGACAACTAATTTCGAAATTTTTAAAATATCTTTACTCTCTCTTTCTAAAAGATATTTATGAACATTTTTCGTCTTTGTACTTATTTATATAATTTTCGAATTCTCATTTTTACTCTTTGACTATTCTTTTTCGACAACTAATTTCGAAATTTTTAAAATATCTTTACTCTCTCTTTCTAAAAGATATTTATGAACATTTTTCGTCTTTACTCTTTTTCATATAATTTTCGACTTTTCATTTTTACTTTTTGACTATTATTTTTTCGACACCTAATTTCGAAATTTTTAAAATATCTTTACTCTCTCTTTCTAAAAGATATTTATGAACATTTTTCATTTTCATACTTTTTTTAATAATTTTCGACTTTTCATTTTTACTCTTTGACTATTCTTTTTTCGACACCTAATTTCGAAATTTTTAAAATATCTTTACTCTCTCTTTCTAAAAGATATTTATGCACATTTTTCTTCTTTGCACTTATTTATATAATTTTCGACTTTTCATTTTTACTCTTTGACTATTCTTTTTTCGACACCTAATTTCGAAATTTTAAAAATATCTTTACTCTCTCTTTCTAAAAGATATTTATGAACATTTTTCATTTTCATACTTATTTATATAATTTTCGACTTTTCATTTTTACTCTTTGACTATTCTTTTTTCGACACCTAATTTCGAAATTTTTAAAATATCTTTACTCTCTCTTTCTAAAAGATATTTATGCACATTTTTCTTCTTTGCACTTATTTATATAATTTTCGACTTTTCATTTTTACTCTTTGACTATTCTTTTTTCGACACCTAATTTCGAAATTTTTAAAATATCTTTACTCTCTCTTTCTAAAAGATATTTATGAACATTTTTCATTTTCATACTTATTTATATAATTTTCGACTTTTCATTTTTACTCTTTGACTATTCTTTTTTCGACACCTAATTTCGAAATTTTTAAAATATCTTTACTCTCTCTTTCTAAAAGATATTTATGAACATTTTTCGTCTTTGCACTTATTAATATAATTTTCGACTTCTCATTTTTACTCTTTGACTATTCTTTTTTCGACACCTAATTTCGAAATTTTTAAAATATCTTTCTCTCTCTTTCTAAAAGATATTAATGAACATTTTTCTTCTTTGCACTTATTAATATAATTTTCGACTTTTCATTTTTACTCTTTGACTATTCTTTTTTCGACACCTAATTTCGAAATTTTTAAAATATCTTTACTCTCTCTTTCTAAAAGATATTTATGAACATTTTTCTTCTTTGCACTTATTTATATAATTTTCGACTTTTCATTTTTACTCTTTGACTATTCTTTTTTCGACACCTAATTTCGAAATTTTTAAAATATCTTTACTCTCTCTTTCTAAAAGATATTTATGAACATTTTTCGTCTTTACTCTTTTTCATATAATTTTCGACTTCTCATTTTTACTCTTTGACTATTCTTTTTCGACAACTAATTTCGAAATTTTTAAAATATCTTTACTCTCTCTTTCTAAAAGATATTTATGAACATTTTTCTTCTTTGTACTTATTTATATAATTTTCGAATTCTCATTTTTACTCTTTGACTATTCTTTTTCGACACCTAATTTCGAAATTTTTAAAATATCTTTACTCTCTCTTTCTAAAAGATATTTATGAACATTTTTCATTTTCATACTTTTTTTAATAATTTTCGACTTTTCATTTTTACTCTTTGACTATTCTTTTTTCGACAACTAATTTCGAAATTTTTAAAATATCTTTACTCTCTCTTTCTAAAAGATATTTATGAACATTTTTCTTCTTTGTACTTATTTATATAATTTTCGAATTCTCATTTTTACTTTTTGACTATTCTTTTTCGACACCTAATTTCGAAATTTTAAAAATATCTTTACTCTCTCTTTCTAAAAGATATTTATGAACATTTTTCGTCTTTACTCTTTTTCATATAATTTTCGACTTTTCATTTTTACTCTTTGACTATTCTTTTTTCGACACCTAATTTCGAAATTTTTAAAATATCTTTACTCTCTCTTTCTAAAAGATATTTATGAACATTTTTCGTCTTTACTCTTTTTCATATAATTTTCGACTTTTCATTTTTACTCTTTGACTATTCTTTTTTCGACACCTAATTTCGAAATTTTTAAAATATCTTTACTCTCTCTTTCTAAAAGATATTTATGAACATTTTTCGTCTTTACTCTTTTTCATATAATTTTCGACTTTTCATTTTTACTCTTTGACTATTCTTTTTCGACAACTAATTTCGAAATTTTTAAAATATCTTTACTCTCTCTTTCTAAAAGATATTTATGAACATTTTTCTTCTTTGTACTTATTTATATAATTTTCGACTTCTCATTTTTACTCTTTGACTATTCTTTTTCGACACCTAATTTCGAAATTTTTAAAATATCTTTACTCTCTCTTTCTAAAAGATATTTATGAACATTTTTCGTCTTTACTCTTTTTCATATAATTTTCGACTTTTCATTTTTACTCTTTGACTATTCTTTTTTCGACACCTAATTTCGAAATTTTTAAAATATCTTTACTCTCTCTTTCTAAAAGATATTTATGAACATTTTTCGTCTTTACTCTTTTTCATATAATTTTCGACTTTTCATTTTTACTTTTTGACTATTATTTTTCGACACCTAATTTCGAAATTTTTAAAATATCTTTACTCTCTCTTTCTAAAAGATATTTATGAACATTTTTCATTTTCATACTTTTTTTAATAATTTTCGACTTTTCATTTTTACTCTTTGACTATTCTTTTTTCGACACCTAATTTCGAAATTTTTAAAATATCTTTACTCTCTCTTTCTAAAAGATATTTATGCACATTTTTCTTCTTTGCACTTATTTATATAATTTTCGACTTTTCATTTTTACTCTTTGACTATTCTTTTTTCGACAACTAATTTCGAAATTTTTAAAATATCTTTACTCTCTCTTTCTAAAAGATATTTATGAACATTTTTCTTCTTTGTACTTATTTATATAATTTTCGAATTCTCATTTTTACTTTTTGACTATTCTTTTTCGACACCTAATTTCGAAATTTTAAAAATATCTTTACTCTCTCTTTCTAAAAGATATTTATGAACATTTTTCGTCTTTACTCTTTTTCATATAATTTTCGACTTTTCATTTTTACTCTTTGACTATTCTTTTTTCGACACCTAATTTCGAAATTTTTAAAATATCTTTACTCTCTCTTTCTAAAAGATATTTATGAACATTTTTCGTCTTTACTCTTTTTCATATAATTTTCGACTTTTCATTTTTACTCTTTGACTATTCTTTTTTCGACACCTAATTTCGAAATTTTTAAAATATCTTTACTCTCTCTTTCTAAAAGATATTTATGAACATTTTTCTTCTTTGTACTTATTTATATAATTTTCGACTTTTCATTTTTACTCTTTGACTATTCTTTTTCGACAACTAATTTCGAAATTTTTAAAATATCTTTACTCTCTCTTTCTAAAAGATATTTATGAACATTTTTCTTCTTTGTACTTATTTATATAATTTTCGACTTCTCATTTTTACTCTTTGACTATTCTTTTTCGACACCTAATTTCGAAATTTTTAAAATATCTTTACTCTCTCTTTCTAAAAGATATTTATGAACATTTTTCGTCTTTACTCTTTTTCATATAATTTTCGACTTTTCATTTTTACTTTTTGACTATTATTTTTCGACACCTAATTTCGAAATTTTTAAAATATCTTTACTCTCTCTTTCTAAAAGATATTTATGAACATTTTTCGTCTTTACTCTTTTTCATATAATTTTCGACTTCTCATTTTTACTCTTTGACTATTCTTTTTTCGACACCTAATTTCGAAATTTTTAAAATATCTTTACTCTCTCTTTCTAAAAGATATTTATGAACATTTTTCGTCTTTACTCTTTTTCATATAATTTTCGACTTTTCATTTTTACTCTTTGACTATTCTTTTTTCGACACCTAATTTCGAAATTTTTAAAATATCTTTACTCTCTCTTTCTAAAAGATATTTATGAACATTTTTCTTCTTTGCACTTATTTATATAATTTTCGACTTTTCATTTTTACTCTTTGACTATTCTTTTTTCGACACCTAATTTCGAAATTTTTAAAATATCTTTACTCTCTCTTTCTAAAAGATATTTATGAACATTTTTCGTCTTTGCACTTATTAATATAATTTTCGACTTCTCATTTTTACTCTTTGACTATTCTTTTTCGACAACTAATTTCGAAATTTTTAAAATATCTTTACTCTCTCTTTCTAAAAGATATTTATGAACATTTTTCTTCTTTGTACTTATTTATATAATTTTCGAATTCTCATTTTTACTCTTTGACTATTCTTTTTTCGACACCTAATTTCGAAATTTTTAAAATATCTTTACTCTCTCTTTCTAAAAGATATTTATGAACATTTTTCATTTTCATACTTTTTTTAATAATTTTCGACTTTTCATTTTTACTCTTTGACTATTCTTTTTTCGACAACTAATTTCGAAATTTTTAAAATATCTTTACTCTCTCTTTCTAAAAGATATTTATGAACATTTTTCTTCTTTGTACTTATTTATATAATTTTCGAATTCTCATTTTTACTTTTTGACTATTCTTTTTCGACACCTAATTTCGAAATTTTTAAAATATCTTTACTCTCTCTTTCTAAAAGATATTTATGAACATTTTTCGTCTTTACTCTTTTTCATATAATTTTCGACTTTTCATTTTTACTCTTTGACTATTCTTTTTTCGACACCTAATTTCGAAATTTTTAAAATATCTTTACTCTCTCTTTCTAAAAGATATTTATGAACATTTTTCGTCTTTACTCTTTTTCATATAATTTTCGACTTTTCATTTTTACTCTTTGACTATTCTTTTTCGACACCTAATTTCGAAATTTTTAAAATATCTTTACTCTCTCTTTCTAAAAGATATTTATGAACATTTTTCTTCTTTGTACTTATTTATATAATTTTCGACTTTTCATTTTTACTCTTTGACTATTCTTTTTCGACAACTAATTTCGAAATTTTTAAAATATCTTTACTCTCTCTTTCTAAAAGATATTTATGAACATTTTTCTTCTTTGTACTTATTTATATAATTTTCGACTTCTCATTTTTACTCTTTGACTATTCTTTTTCGACACCTAATTTCGAAATTTTTAAAATATCTTTACTCTCTCTTTCTAAAAGATATTTATGAACATTTTTCATTTTCATACTTTTTTTAATAATTTTCGACTTTTCATTTTTACTCTTTGACTATTCTTTTTTCGACACCTAATTTCGAAATTTTTAAAATATCTTTACTCTCTCTTTCTAAAAGATATTTTGCACATTTTTCTTCTTTGCACTTATTTATATAATTTTCGACTTTTCATTTTTACTCTTTGACTATTCTTTTTTCGACAACTAATTTCGAAATTTTTAAAATATCTTTACTCTCTCTTTCTAAAAGATATTTATGAACATTTTTCTTCTTTGTACTTATTTATATAATTTTCGAATTCTCATTTTTACTTTTTGACTATTCTTTTTCGACACCTAATTTCGAAATTTTTAAAATATCTTTACTCTCTCTTTCTAAAAGATATTTATGAACATTTTTCGTCTTTACTCTTTTTCATATAATTTTCGACTTTTCATTTTTACTCTTTGACTATTCTTTTTTCGACACCTAATTTCGAAATTTTTAAAATATCTTTACTCTCTCTTTCTAAAAGATATTTATGAACATTTTTCATTTTCATACTTTTTTTAATAATTTTCGACTTTTCATTTTTACTCTTTGACTATTCTTTTTCGACACCTAATTTCGAAATTTTTAAAATATCTTTACTCTCTCTTTCTAAAAGATATTTATGCACATTTTTCTTCTTTGCACTTATTTATATAATTTTCGACTTTTCATTTTTACTCTTTGACTATTCTTTTTTCGACAACTAATTTCGAAATTTTTAAAATATCTTTACTCTCTCTTTCTAAAAGATATTTATGAACATTTTTCTTCTTTGTACTTATTTATATAATTTTCGAATTCTCATTTTTACTTTTTGACTATTCTTTTTCGACACCTAATTTCGAAATTTTAAAAATATCTTTACTCTCTCTTTCTAAAAGATATTTATGAACATTTTTCGTCTTTACTCTTTTTCATATAATTTTCGACTTTTCATTTTTACTCTTTGACTATTCTTTTTTCGACACCTAATTTCGAAATTTTTAAAATATCTTTACTCTCTCTTTCTAAAAGATATTTATGCACATTTTTCTTCTTTGTACTTATTTATATAATTTTCGACTTTTCATTTTTACTCTTTGACTATTCTTTTTTCGACAACTAATTTCGAAATTTTTAAAATATCTTTACTCTCTCTTTCTAAAAGATATTTATGAACATTTTTCTTCTTTGTACTTATTTATATAATTTTCGACTTCTCATTTTTACTCTTTGACTATTCTTTTTCGACACCTAATTTCGAAATTTTTAAAATATCTTTACTCTCTCTTTCTAAAAGATATTTATGAACATTTTTCGTCTTTACTCTTTTTCATATAATTTTCGACTTTTCATTTTTACTCTTTGACTATTCTTTTTTCGACACCTAATTTCGAAATTTTTAAAATATCTTTACTCTCTCTTTCTAAAAGATATTTATGCACATTTTTCTTCTTTGCACTTATTTATATAATTTTCGACTTTTCATTTTTACTCTTTGACTATTCTTTTTCGACACCTAATTTCGAAATTTTTAAAATATCTTTACTCTCTCTTTCTAAAAGATATTTATGCACATTTTTCTTCTTTGCACTTATTTATATAATTTTCGACTTTTCATTTTTACTCTTTGACTATTCTTTTTTCGACAACTAATTTCGAAATTTTTAAAATATCTTTACTCTCTCTTTCTAAAAGATATTTATGAACATTTTTCTTCTTTGTACTTATTTATATAATTTTCGAATTCTCATTTTTACTTTTTGACTATTCTTTTTCGACACCTAATTTCGAAATTTTTAAAATATCTTTACTCTCTCTTTCTAAAAGATATTTATGAACATTTTTCATTTTCATACTTTTTTTAATAATTTTCGACTTTTCATTTTTACTCTTTGACTATTCTTTTTTCGACACCTAATTTCGAAATTTTTAAAATATCTTTACTCTCTCTTTCTAAAAGATATTTATGCACATTTTTCTTCTTTGCACTTATTTATATAATTTTCGACTTTTCATTTTTACTCTTTGACTATTCTTTTTTCGACACCTAATTTCGAAATTTTTAAAATATCTTTACTCTCTCTTTCTAAAAGATATTTATGAACATTTTTCTTCTTTGTACTTATTTATATAATTTTCGACTTTTCATTTTTACTCTTTGACTATTCTTTTTCGACAACTAATTTCGAAATTTTTAAAATATCTTTACTCTCTCTTTCTAAAAGATATTTATGAACATTTTTCTTCTTTGTACTTATTTATATAATTTTCGACTTCTCATTTTTACTCTTTGACTATTCTTTTTCGACACCTAATTTCGAAATTTTTAAAATATCTTTACTCTCTCTTTCTAAAAGATATTTATGAACATTTTTCGTCTTTACTCTTTTTCATATAATTTTCGACTTTTCATTTTTACTCTTTGACTATTCTTTTTCGACACCTAATTTCGAAATTTTTAAAATATCTTTACTCTCTCTTTCTAAAAGATATTTATGCACATTTTTCGTCTTTACTCTTTTTCATATAATTTTCGACTTTTCATTTTTACTCTTTGACTATTCTTTTTTCGACACCTAATTTCGAAATTTTTAAAATATCTTTACTCTCTCTTTCTAAAAGATATTTATGAACATTTTTCGTCTTTGCACTTATTAATATAATTTTCGACTTCTCATTTTTACTCTTTGACTATTCTTTTTTCGACACCTAATTTCGAAATTTTTAAAATATCTTTCTCTCTCTTTCTAAAAGATATTAATGAACATTTTTCTTCTTTGCACTTATTAATATAATTTTCGACTTTTCATTTTTACTCTTTGACTATTCTTTTTTCGACACCTAATTTCGAAATTTTTAAAATATCTTTACTCTCTCTTTCTAAAAGATATTTATGAACATTTTTCTTCTTTGCACTTATTTATATAATTTTCGACTTTTCATTTTTACTCTTTGACTATTCTTTTTTCGACACCTAATTTCGAAATTTTTAAAATATCTTTACTCTCTCTTTCTAAAAGATATTTATGAACATTTTTAGTCTTTGCACTTATTAATATAATTTTCGACTTCTCATTTTTACTCTTTGACTATTCTTTTTTCGACACCTAATTTCGAAATTTATAAAATATCTTTACTCTCTCTTTCTAAAAGATATTTATGCACATTTTTCTTCTTTGCACTTATTTATATAATTTTCGACTCTTCATTTTTACTCTTTGACTATTCTTTTTTCGACACCTAATTTCGAAATTTTTAAAATATCTTTACTCTCTCTTTCTAAAAGATATTTATGAACATTTTTCATTTTCATACTTATTTATATAATTTTCGACTTTTCATTTTTACTCTTTGACTATTCTTTTTTCGACACCTAATTTCGAAATTTATAAAATATCTTTACTCTCTCTTTCTAAAAGATATTTATGAACATTTTTCATTTTCATACCTATTTATATAATTTTCGACTCTTCATTTTTACTCTTTGACTATTCTTTTTTCGACACCTAATTTCGAAATTTTTAAAATATCTTTACTCTCTCTTTCTAAAAGATATTTATGAACATTTTTCGTCTTTGCACTTATTAATATAATTTTCGACTTTTCATTTTTACTCTTTGACTATTCTTTTTTCGACACCTAATTTCGAAATTTTTAAAATATCTTTACTCTCTCTTTCTAAAAGATATTTATGAACATTTTTCGTCTTTGCACTTATTAATATAATTTTCGACTTCTCATTTTTACTCTTTGACTATTCTTTTTTCGACACCTAATTTCGAAATTTTTAAAATATCTTTCTCTTTCTTTCTAAAAGATATTTATGCACATTTTTCTTCTTTGCACTTATTAATATAATTTTCGACTTTTCATTTTTACTCTTTGACTATTCTTTTTTCGACACCTAATTTCGAAATTTTTAAAATATCTTTACTCTCTCTTTCTAAAAGATATTTACGAACATTTTTCATTTTCATACTTTTATTATAATTTTCGACTTTTCATTTTTACTCTTTGACTATTCTTTTTTCGACACCTAATTTCGAAATTTTTAAAATATCTTTACTCTCTCTTTCTAAAAGATATTTATGAACATTTTTCATTTTCATACTTATTTATATAATTTTCGACTTTTCATTTTTACTCTTTGACTATTCTTTTTTCGACACCTAATTTCGAAATTTTTAAAATATCTTTACTCTCTCTTTCTAAAAGATATTTATGCACATTTTTCTTCTTTGCACTTATTTATATAATTTTCGACTTTTCATTTTTACTCTTTGACTATTCTTTTTTCGACACCTAATTTCGAAATTTTTAAAATATCTTTACTCTCTCTTTCTAAAAGATATTTATGAACATTTTTCGTCTTTGCACTTATTAATATAATTTTCGACTTCTCATTTTTACTCTTTGACTATTCTTTTTTCGACACCTAATTTCGAAATTTTTAAAATATCTTTACTCTCTCTTTCTAAAAGATATTTATGAACATTTTTCGTCTTTACTCTTTTTCATATAATTTTCGACTTTTCATTTTTACTCTTTGACTATTCTTTTTTCGACACCTAATTTCGAAATTTTTAAAATATCTTTACTCTCTCTTTCTAAAAGATATTTATGAACATTTTTCTTCTTTGCACTTATTTATATAATTTTCGACTTTTCATTTTTACTCTTTGACTATTCTTTTTTCGACACCTAATTTCGAAATTTTTAAAATATCTTTACTCTCTCTTTCTAAAAGATATTTATGAACATTTTTCATTTTCATACTTATTTATATAATTTTCGACTCTTCATTTTTACTCTTTGACTATTCTTTTTTCGACACCTAATTTCGAAATTTTTAAAATATCTTTACTCTCTCTTTCTAAAAGATATTTATGAACATTTTTCATTTTCATACTTTTTTTGATAATTTTCGACTTTTCATTTTTACTCTTTGACTATTCTTTTTTCGACACCTAATTTCGAAATTTTTAAAATATCTTTACTCTCTCTTTCTAAAAGATATTTATGCACATTTTTCTTCTTTGCACTTATTTATATAATTTTCGACTTTTCATTTTTACTCTTTGACTATTCTTTTTTCGACACCTAATTTCGAAATTTTTAAAATATCTTTACTCTCTCTTTCTAAAAGATATTTATGAACATTTTTCATTTTCATACTTATTTATATAATTTTCGACTTTTCATTTTTACTCTTTGACTATTCTTTTTTCGACACCTAATTTCGAAATTTTTAAAATATCTTTACTCTCTCTTTCTAAAAGATATTTATGAACATTTTTCGTCTTTGCACTTATTAATATAATTTTCGACTTCTCATTTTTACTCTTTGACTATTCTTTTTTCGACACCTAATTTCGAAATTTTTAAAATATCTTTCTCTCTCTTTCTAAAAGATATTAATGAACATTTTTCTTCTTTGCACTTATTAATATAATTTTCGACTTTTCATTTTTACTCTTTGACTATTCTTTTTTCGACACCTAATTTCGAAATTTTTAAAATATCTTTACTCTCTCTTTCTAAAAGATATTTATGAACATTTTTCTTCTTTGCACTTATTTATATAATTTTCGACTTTTCATTTTTACTCTTTGACTATTCTTTTTTCGACACCTAATTTCGAAATTTTTAAAATATCTTTACTCTCTCTTTCTAAAAGATATTTATGAACATTTTTAGTCTTTGCACTTATTAATATAATTTTCGACTTCTCATTTTTACTCTTTGACTATTCTTTTTTCGACACCTAATTTCGAAATTTATAAAATATCTTTACTCTCTCTTTCTAAAAGATATTTATGCACATTTTTCTTCTTTGCACTTATTTATATAATTTTCGACTCTTCATTTTTACTCTTTGACTATTCTTTTTTCGACACCTAATTTCGAAATTTTTAAAATATCTTTACTCTCTCTTTCTAAAAGATATTTATGAACATTTTTCATTTTCATACTTATTTATATAATTTTCGACTTTTCATTTTTACTCTTTGACTATTCTTTTTTCGACACCTAATTTCGAAATTTATAAAATATCTTTACTCTCTCTTTCTAAAAGATATTTATGAACATTTTTCATTTTCATACCTATTTATATAATTTTCGACTCTTCATTTTTACTCTTTGACTATTCTTTTTTCGACACCTAATTTCGAAATTTTTAAAATATCTTTACTCTCTCTTTCTAAAAGATATTTATGAACATTTTTCGTCTTTGCACTTATTAATATAATTTTCGACTTTTCATTTTTACTCTTTGACTATTCTTTTTTCGACACCTAATTTCGAAATTTTTAAAATATCTTTACTCTCTCTTTCTAAAAGATATTTATGAACATTTTTCGTCTTTGCACTTATTAATATAATTTTCGACTTCTCATTTTTACTCTTTGACTATTCTTTTTTCGACACCTAATTTCGAAATTTTTAAAATATCTTTCTCTTTCTTTCTAAAAGATATTTATGCACATTTTTCTTCTTTGCACTTATTAATATAATTTTCGACTTTTCATTTTTACTCTTTGACTATTCTTTTTTCGACACCTAATTTCGAAATTTTTAAAATATCTTTACTCTCTCTTTCTAAAAGATATTTACGAACATTTTTCATTTTCATACTTTTATTATAATTTTCGACTTTTCATTTTTACTCTTTGACTATTCTTTTTTCGACACCTAATTTCGAAATTTTTAAAATATCTTTACTCTCTCTTTCTAAAAGATATTTATGAACATTTTTCTTCTTTGTACTTATTTATATAATTTTCGACTTTTCATTTTTACTCTTTGACTATTCTTTTTTCGACACCTAATTTCGAAATTTTTAAAATATCTTTACTCTCTCTTTCTAAAAGATATTTATGAACATTTTTCATTTTCATACTTATTTATATAATTTTCGACTTTTCATTTTTACTCTTTGACTATTCTTTTTTCGACACCTAATTTCGAAATTTTTAAAATATCTTTACTCTCTCTTTCTAAAAGATATTTATGAACATTTTTCATTTTCATACTTATTTATATAATTTTCGACTTTTCATTTTTACTCTTTGACTATTCTTTTTTCGACACCTAATTTCGAAATTTTTAAAATATCTTTACTCTCTCTTTCTAAAAGATATTTATGAACATTTTTTATTTTCATACTTTTTTTAATAATTTTCGACTTTTCATTTTTACTCTTTGACTATTCTTTTTTCGACACCTAATTTCGAAATTTTTAAAATATCTTTCTCTTTCTTTCTAAAAGATATTTATGCACATTTTTCTTCTTTGCACTTATTTATATAATTTTCGACTTTTCATTTTTACTCTTTGACTATTCTTTTTTCGACACCTAATTTCGAAATTTTTAAAATATCTTTACTCTCTCTTTCTAAAAGATATTTATGAACATTTTTCATTTTCATACTTTTTTTAATAATTTTCGACTCTTCATTTTTACTCTTTGACTATTCTTTTTTCGACACCTAATTTCGAAATTTTTAAAATATCTTTACTCTCTCTTTCTAAAAGATATTTATGAACATTTTTCTTCTTTACACTTTTTTTAATAATTTTCGACTTTTCATTTTTACTCTTTGACTATTCTTTTTTCGACACCTAATTTCGAAATTTTTAAAATATCTTTACTCTCTCTTTCTAAAAGATATTTATGAACATTTTTTATTTTCATACTTTTTTTAATAATTTTCGACTTTTCATTTTTACTCTTTGACTATTCTTTTTTCGACACCTAATTTCGAAATTTTTAAAATATCTTTACTCTCTCTTTCTAAAAGATATTTATGAACATTTTTTATTTTCATACTTTTTTTAATAATTTTCGACTTTTCATTTTTACTCTTTGACTATTCTTTTTTCGACACCTAATTTCGAAATTTTTAAAATATCTTTACTCTCTCTTTCTAAAAGATATTTATGAACATTTTTCATTTTCATACTTATTTATATAATTTTCGACTTCTCATTTTTACTCTTTGACTATTCTTTTTTCGACACCTAATTTCGAAATTTTTAAAATATCTTTACTCTCTCTTTCTAAAAGATATTTATGCACATTTTTCTTCTTTGCACTTATTAATATAATTTTCGACTTTTCATTTTTACTCTTTGACTATTCTTTTTTCGACACCTAATTTCGAAATTTTTAAAATATCTTTACTCTCTCTTTCTAAAAGATATTTATGCACATTTTTCATTTTCATACTTTTTTTAATAATTTTCGACTTTTCATTTTTACTCTTTGACTATTCTTTTTTCGACACCTAATTTCGAAATTTTTAAAATATCTTTACTCTCTCTTTCTAAAAGATATTTATGAACATTTTTCATTTTCATACTTATTTATATAATTTTCGACTTCTCATTTTTACTCTTTGACTATTCTTTTTTCGACACCTAATTTCGAAATTTTTAAAATATCTTTACTCTCTCTTTCTAAAAGATATTTATGCACATTTTTCTTCTTTGCACTTATTTATATAATTTTCGACTCTTCATTTTTACTCTTTGACTATTCTTTTTTCGACACCTAATTTCGAAATTTTTAAAATATCTTTACTCTCTCTTTCTAAAAGATATTTATGAACATTTTTCATTTTCATACTTTTTTTAATAATTTTCGACTCTTCATTTTTACTCTTTGACTATTCTTTTTTCGACACCTAATTTCGAAATTTTTAAAATATCTTTACTCTCTCTTTCTAAAAGATATTTATGCACATTTTTCTTCTTTGCACTTATTTATATAATTTTCGACTTTTCATTTTTACTCTTTGACTATTCTTTTTTCGACACCTAATTTCGAAATTTTTAAAATATCTTTACTCTCTCTTTCTAAAAGATATTTATGCACATCTTTCATTTTCATACTTATTTATATAATTTTCGATTTTTCAATTTTTACTCTTTGACTATTCTTTTTTCGACACCTAATTTCGAAATTTTTAAAATATCTTTCTCTCCCTTTCTAAAAGATATTTATGAACATTTTTCGTCTTTGCACTTATTAATATAATTTTCGACTTTTCATTTTTACTCTTTGACTATTCTTTTTTCGACACCTAATTTCGAAATTTTTAAAATATCTTTACTCTCTCTTTCTAAAAGATATTTATGAACATTTTTCATTTTCATACTTTTTTTGATAATTTTCGACTTTTCATTTTTACTCTTTGACTATTCTTTTTTCGACACCTAATTTCGAAATTTTTAAAATATCTTTACTCTCTCTTTCTAAAAGATATTTATGAACATTTTTCATTTTCATACTTATTTATATAATTTTCGACTTTTCATTTTTACTCTTTGACTATTCTTTTTTCGACACCTAATTTCGAAATTTTTAAAATATCTTTCTCTCTCTTTCTAAAAGATATTTATGAACATTTTTCATTTTCATACTTTTTTTGATAATTTTCGACTTTTCATTTTTACTCTTTGACTATTCTTTTTTCGACACCTAATTTCGAAATTTATAAAATATCTTTACTCTCTCTTTCTAAAAGATATTTATGAACATTTTTCATTTTCATACTTTTTTTGATA
>CAMPDV010005993.1:0-25840 GCA_946699065.1 Loxodes magnus | reverse complement strand
AAGACAGGTACCTGTAAGACCATGAGTGGTCACACTAGTTCTGTATCATCTGTGGCTATATCCAGTGATTCAGAGTTCATCGTATCGGGAAGTTATGATTAGACGGTGAGACTATGGGACGTCAAGACAGGTACCTGTAAGACCATGAGTGGTCACACTAGTTCTGTATCATCTGTGGCTATATCCAGTGATTCAGAGTTCATCGTATCGGGAAGTTATGATTATACGGTGAGACTATGGGACGTCAAGACAGGTACCTGTAAGACCATGAGTGGTCACACTAGTTATGTATGATCTGTGGCTATATCCAGTGATTCAGAGTTCATCGTATCGGTAAGTTATGATTATACGGTGAGACTATGGGACGTCAAGACAGGTACCTGTAAGACCATGAGTGGTCACACAGATTATGTATATGCTGTGGCTATATCCAGTGATTCAGAGTTCATCGTATCGGGAAGTTATGATTATACGGTGAGACTATGGGACGTCAAGACAGGTACCTGTAAGACCATGAGTGGTCACACAGGTTATGTATATGCTGTGGCTATATCCAGTGATTCAGAGTTCATCGTATCGGGAAGTTATGATTATACGGTGAGACTATGGGACGTCAAGACAGGTACCTGTAAGACCATGAGTGGTCACACTAGTTCTGTATCATCTGTGGCTATATCCAGTGATTCAGAGTTCATCGTATCGGGAAGTTATGATTATACGGTGAGACTATGGGACGTCAAGACAGGTACCTGTAAGACCATGAGTGGTCACACAGGTTATGTATATGCTGTGGCTATATCCAGTGATTCAGAGTTCATCGTATCGGGAAGTTATGATTATACGGTGAGACTATGGGACGTCAAGACAGGTACCTGTAAGACCATGAGTGGTCACACTAGTTCTGTATCATCTGTGGCTATATCCAGTGATTCAGAGTTCATCGTATCGGGAAGTTATGATAAGACGGTGAGACTATGGGACGTCAAGACAGGTACCTGTAAGACCATGAGTGGTCACACTAGTTCTGTATCATCTGTGGCTATATCCAGTGATTCAGAGTTCATCGTATCGGGAAGTTATGATAAGACGGTGAGACTATGGGACGTCAAGACAGGTACCTGTAAGACCATGAGTGGTCACACTAGTTCTGTATCATCTGTGGCTATATGCAGTGATTCAGAGTTCATCGAATCGGGGAAGTTATGATTATACGGTGAGACTATGGGACGTCAAGACAGGTACCTGTAAGACTATGAGTGGTAACACTAGTTATGTATCATCTGTGGCTATATCCAGTGATTCAGAGTTCATCGTATCGGGAAGTTATGATTATACGGTGAGACTATGGACGTCAAGACAGGTACCTGTAAGACCATGAGTGGTCACACTAGTTCTGTATCATCTGTGGCTATATCCAGTGATTCAGAGTTCATCGTATCGGGAAGTTATGATTAGACGGTGAGACTATGGGACGTCAAGACAGGTACCTGTAAGACCATGAGTGGTCACACTAGTTCTGTATCATCTGTGGCTATATCCAGTGATTCAGAGTTCATCGTATCGGGAAGTTATGATTATACGGTGAGACTATGGGACGTCAAGACAGGTACCTGTAAGACCATGAGTGGTCACACTAGTTATGTATGATCTGTGGCTATATCCAGTGATTCAGAGTTCATCGTATCGGTAAGTTATGATTATACGGTGAGACTATGGGACGTCAAGACAGGTACCTGTAAGACCATGAGTGGTCACACAGATTATGTATATGCTGTGGCTATATCCAGTGATTCAGAGTTCATCGTATCGGGAAGTTATGATTATACGGTGAGACTATGGGACGTCAAGACAGGTACCTGTAAGACCATGAGTGGTCACACAGGTTATGTATATGCTGTGGCTATATCCAGTGATTCAGAGTTCATCGTATCGGGAAGTTATGATTATACGGTGAGACTATGGGACGTCAAGACAGGTACCTGTAAGACCATGAGTGGTCACACTAGTTCTGTATCATCTGTGGCTATATCCAGTGATTCAGAGTTCATCGTATCGGGAAGTTATGATTATACGGTGAGACTATGGGACGTCAAGACAGGTACCTGTAAGACCATGAGTGGTCACACAGGTTATGTATATGCTGTGGCTATATCCAGTGATTCAGAGTTCATCGTATCGGGAAGTTATGATTATACGGTGAGACTATGGGACGTCAAGACAGGTACCTGTAAGACCATGAGTGGTCACACTAGTTCTGTATCATCTGTGGCTATATCCAGTGATTCAGAGTTCATCGTATCGGGAAGTTATGATAAGACGGTGAGACTATGGGACGTCAAGACAGGTACCTGTAAGACCATGAGTGGTCACACAGGTTATGTATATGCTGTGGCTATATCCAGTGATTCAGAGTTCATCGTATCGGGAAGTTATGATAAGACGGTGAGACTATGGGAAGTCAAGACAGGTACCTGTAAGACCATGAGTGGTCACACTAGTTCTGTATCATCTGTGGCTATATCCAGTGATTCAGAGTTCATCGAATCGGGAAGTTATGATTATACGGTGAGACTATGGGACGTCAAGACAGGTACCTGTAAGACCATGAGTGGTCACACTAGTTCTGTATCATCTGTGGCTATATCCAGTGATTCAGAGTTCATCGTATCGGGAAGTTATGATAAGACGGTGAGACTATGGGACGTCAAGACAGGTACCTGTAAGACCATGAGTGGTCACACTAGTTCTGTATCATCTGTGGCTATATCCAGTGATTCAGAGTTCATCGTATCGGGAAGTTATGATTATACGGTGAGACTATGGGACGTCAAGACAGGTACCTGTAAGACCATGAGTGGTCACACTAGTTATGTATCATCTGTGGCTATATCCAGTGATTCAGAGTTCATCGTATCGGGAAGTTATGATTATACGGTGAGACTATGGGACGTCAAGACAGGTACCTGTAAGACCATGAGTGGTCACACTAGTTCTGTATCATCTGTGGCTATATCCAGTGATTCAGAGTTCATCGTATCGGGAAGTTATGATTATACGGTGAGACTATGGGACGTCAAGACAGGTACCTGTAAGACCATGAGTGGTCACACTAGTTCTGTATCATCTGTGGCTATATCCAGTGATTCAGAGTTCATCGTATCGGGAAGTTATGATAAGACGGTGAGACTATGGGACGTCAAGACAGGTACCTGTAAGACCATGAGTGGTCACACAGGTTATGTATATGCTGTGGCTATATCCAGTGATTCAGAGTTCATCGTATCGGGAAGTTATGATTAGACGGTGAGACTATGGGACGTCAAGACAGGTACCTGTAAGACCATGAGTGGTCACACTAGTTCTGTATCATCTGTGGCTATATCCAGTGATTCAGAGTTCATCGTATCGGGAAGTGGAGATTAGACGGTGAGACTATGGGACGTCAAGACAGGTACCTGTAAGACCATGAGTGGTCACACTAGTTCTGTATCATCTGTGGCTATATCCAGTGATTCAGAGTTCATCGTATCGGGAAGTCATGATAAGACGGTGAGACTATGGGACGTCAAGACAGGTACCTGTAAGACCATGAGTGGTCACACTAGTTCTGTATCATCTGTGGCTATATCCAGTGATTCAGAGTTCATCGTATCGGGAAGTTATGATAAGACGGTGAGACTATGGGACGTCAAGACAGGTACCTGTAAGACCATGAGTGGTCACACAGGTTATGTATATGCTGTGGCTATATCCAGTGATTCAGAGTTCATCGTATCGGGAAGTTATGATTAGACGGTGAGACTATGGGAAGTCAAGACAGGTACCTGTAAGACCATGAGTGGTCACACTAGTTCTGTATCATCTGTGGCTATATCCAGTGATTCAGAGTTCATCGAATCGGGAAGTTATGATTATACGGTGAGACTATGGGACGTCAAGACAGGTACCTGTAAGACCATGAGTGGTCACACTAGTTCTGTATCATCTGTGGCTATATCCAGTGATTCAGAGTTCATCGTATCGGGAAGTTATGATAAGACGGTGAGACTATGGGACGTCAAGACAGGTACCTGTAAGACCATGAGTGGTCACACTAGTTCTGTATCATCTGTGGCTATATCCAGTGATTCAGAGTTCATCGTATCGGGAAGTTATGATAAGACGGTGAGACTATGGGACGTCAAGACAGGTACCTGTAAGACCATGAGTGGTCACACTAGTTCTGTATCATCTGTGGCTATATCCAGTGATTCAGAGTTCATCGAATCGGGAAGTTATGATTATACGGTGAGACTATGGGACGTCAAGACAGGTACCTGTAAGACTATGAGTGGTAACACTAGTTATGTATCATCTGTGGCTATATCCAGTGATTCAGAGTTCATCGTATCGGGAAGTTATGATTATACGGTGAGACTATGGGACGTCAAGACAGGTACCTGTAAGACCATGAGTGGTCACACTAGTTCTGTATCATCTGTGGCTATATCCAGTGATTCAGAGTTCATCGTATCGGGAAGTTATGATTAGACGGTGAGACTATGGGACGTCAAGACAGGTACCTGTAAGACCATGAGTGGTCACACTAGTTCTGTATCATCTGTGGCTATATCCAGTGATTCAGAGTTCATCGTATCGGGAAGTTATGATTATACGGTGAGACTATGGGACGTCAAGACAGGTACCTGTAAGACCATGAGTGGTCACACTAGTTATGTATGATCTGTGGCTATATCCAGTGATTCAGAGTTCATCGTATCGGTAAGTTATGATTATACGGTGAGACTATGGGACGTCAAGACAGGTACCTGTAAGACCATGAGTGGTCACACAGATTATGTATATGCTGTGGCTATATCCAGTGATTCAGAGTTCATCGTATCGGGAAGTTATGATTATACGGTGAGACTATGGGACGTCAAGACAGGTACCTGTAAGACCATGAGTGGTCACACAGGTTATGTATATGCTGTGGCTATATCCAGTGATTCAGAGTTCATCGTATCGGGAAGTTATGATTATACGGTGAGACTATGGGACGTCAAGACAGGTACCTGTAAGACCATGAGTGGTCACACTAGTTCTGTATCATCTGTGGCTATATCCAGTGATTCAGAGTTCATCGTATCGGGAAGTTATGATTATACGGTGAGACTATGGGACGTCAAGACAGGTACCTGTAAGACCATGAGTGGTCACACAGGTTATGTATATGCTGTGGCTATATCCAGTGATTCAGAGTTCATCGTATCGGGAAGTTATGATTATACGGTGAGACTATGGGACGTCAAGACAGGTACCTGTAAGACCATGAGTGGTCACACTAGTTCTGTATCATCTGTGGCTATATCCAGTGATTCAGAGTTCATCGTATCGGGAAGTTATGATAAGACGGTGAGACTATGGGACGTCAAGACAGGTACCTGTAAGACCATGAGTGGTCACACAGGTTATGTATATGCTGTGGCTATATCCAGTGATTCAGAGTTCATCGTATCGGGAAGTTATGATAAGACGGTGAGACTATGGGAAGTCAAGACAGGTACCTGTAAGACCATGAGTGGTCACACTAGTTCTGTATCATCTGTGGCTATATCCAGTGATTCAGAGTTCATCGAATCGGGAAGTTATGATTATACGGTGAGACTATGGGACGTCAAGACAGGTACCTGTAAGACCATGAGTGGTCACACTAGTTCTGTATCATCTGTGGCTATATCCAGTGATTCAGAGTTCATCGTATCGGGAAGTTATGATAAGACGGTGAGACTATGGGACGTCAAGACAGGTACCTGTAAGACCATGAGTGGTCACACTAGTTCTGTATCATCTGTGGCTATATCCAGTGATTCAGAGTTCATCGTATCGGGAAGTTATGATTATACGGTGAGACTATGGGACGTCAAGACAGGTACCTGTAAGACCATGAGTGGTCACACTAGTTATGTATCATCTGTGGCTATATCCAGTGATTCAGAGTTCATCGTATCGGGAAGTTATGATTATACGGTGAGACTATGGGACGTCAAGACAGGTACCTGTAAGACCATGAGTGGTCACACTAGTTCTGTATCATCTGTGGCTATATCCAGTGATTCAGAGTTCATCGTATCGGGAAGTTATGATTATACGGTGAGACTATGGGACGTCAAGACAGGTACCTGTAAGACCATGAGTGGTCACACTAGTTCTGTATCATCTGTGGCTATATCCAGTGATTCAGAGTTCATCGTATCGGGAAGTTATGATAAGACGGTGAGACTATGGGACGTCAAGACAGGTACCTGTAAGACCATGAGTGGTCACACAGGTTATGTATATGCTGTGGCTATATCCAGTGATTCAGAGTTCATCGTATCGGGAAGTTATGATTAGACGGTGAGACTATGGGACGTCAAGACAGGTACCTGTAAGACCATGAGTGGTCACACTAGTTCTGTATCATCTGTGGCTATATCCAGTGATTCAGAGTTCATCGTATCGGGAAGTTATGATAAGACGGTGAGACTATGGGACGTCAAGACAGGTACCTGTAAGACCATGAGTGGTCACACTAGTTCTGTATCATCTGTGGCTATATCCAGTGATTCAGAGTTCATCGTATCGGGAAGTTATGATAAGACGGTGAGACTATGGGACGTCAAGACAGGTACCTGTAAGACCATGAGTGGTCACACTAGTTCTGTATCATCTGTGGCTATATCCAGTGATTCAGAGTTCATCGAATCGGGAAGTTATGATTATACGGTGAGACTATGGGACGTCAAGACAGGTACCTGTAAGACTATGAGTGGTAACACTAGTTATGTATCATCTGTGGCTATATCCAGTGATTCAGAGTTCATCGTATCGGGAAGTTATGATTATACGGTGAGACTATGGGACGTCAAGACAGGTACCTGTAAGACCATGAGTGGTCACACTAGTTCTGTATCATCTGTGGCTATATCCAGTGATTCAGAGTTCATCGTATCGGGAAGTTATGATTAGACGGTGAGACTATGGGACGTCAAGACAGGTACCTGTAAGACCATGAGTGGTCACACTAGTTCTGTATCATCTGTGGCTATATCCAGTGATTCAGAGTTCATCGTATCGGGAAGTTATGATTATACGGTGAGACTATGGGACGTCAAGACAGGTACCTGTAAGACCATGAGTGGTCACACTAGTTATGTATGATCTGTGGCTATATCCAGTGATTCAGAGTTCATCGTATCGGTAAGTTATGATTATACGGTGAGACTATGGGACGTCAAGACAGGTACCTGTAAGACCATGAGTGGTCACACAGATTATGTATATGCTGTGGCTATATCCAGTGATTCAGAGTTCATCGTATCGGGAAGTTATGATTATACGGTGAGACTATGGGACGTCAAGACAGGTACCTGTAAGACCATGAGTGGTCACACAGGTTATGTATATGCTGTGGCTATATCCAGTGATTCAGAGTTCATCGTATCGGGAAGTTATGATTATACGGTGAGACTATGGGACGTCAAGACAGGTACCTGTAAGACCATGAGTGGTCACACTAGTTCTGTATCATCTGTGGCTATATCCAGTGATTCAGAGTTCATCGTATCGGGAAGTTATGATTATACGGTGAGACTATGGGACGTCAAGACAGGTACCTGTAAGACCATGAGTGGTCACACAGGTTATGTATATGCTGTGGCTATATCCAGTGATTCAGAGTTCATCGTATCGGGAAGTTATGATTATACGGTGAGACTATGGGACGTCAAGACAGGTACCTGTAAGACCATGAGTGGTCACACTAGTTCTGTATCATCTGTGGCTATATCCAGTGATTCAGAGTTCATCGTATCGGGAAGTTATGATAAGACGGTGAGACTATGGGACGTCAAGACAGGTACCTGTAAGACCATGAGTGGTCACACAGGTTATGTATATGCTGTGGCTATATCCAGTGATTCAGAGTTCATCGTATCGGGAAGTTATGATAAGACGGTGAGACTATGGGAAGTCAAGACAGGTACCTGTAAGACCATGAGTGGTCACACTAGTTCTGTATCATCTGTGGCTATATCCAGTGATTCAGAGTTCATCGAATCGGGAAGTTATGATTATACGGTGAGACTATGGGACGTCAAGACAGGTACCTGTAAGACCATGAGTGGTCACACTAGTTCTGTATCATCTGTGGCTATATCCAGTGATTCAGAGTTCATCGTATCGGGAAGTTATGATAAGACGGTGAGACTATGGGACGTCAAGACAGGTACCTGTAAGACCATGAGTGGTCACACTAGTTCTGTATCATCTGTGGCTATATCCAGTGATTCAGAGTTCATCGTATCGGGAAGTTATGATTATACGGTGAGACTATGGGACGTCAAGACAGGTACCTGTAAGACCATGAGTGGTCACACTAGTTATGTATCATCTGTGGCTATATCCAGTGATTCAGAGTTCATCGTATCGGGAAGTTATGATTATACGGTGAGACTATGGGACGTCAAGACAGGTACCTGTAAGACCATGAGTGGTCACACTAGTTCTGTATCATCTGTGGCTATATCCAGTGATTCAGAGTTCATCGTATCGGGAAGTTATGATTATACGGTGAGACTATGGGACGTCAAGACAGGTACCTGTAAGACCATGAGTGGTCACACTAGTTCTGTATCATCTGTGGCTATATCCAGTGATTCAGAGTTCATCGTATCGGGAAGTTATGATAAGACGGTGAGACTATGGGACGTCAAGACAGGTACCTGTAAGACCATGAGTGGTCACACAGGTTATGTATATGCTGTGGCTATATCCAGTGATTCAGAGTTCATCGTATCGGGAAGTTATGATTAGACGGTGAGACTATGGGACGTCAAGACAGGTACCTGTAAGACCATGAGTGGTCACACTAGTTCTGTATCATCTGTGGCTATATCCAGTGATTCAGAGTTCATCGTATCGGGAAGTGGAGATTAGACGGTGAGACTATGGGACGTCAAGACAGGTACCTGTAAGACCATGAGTGGTCACACTAGTTCTGTATCATCTGTGGCTATATCCAGTGATTCAGAGTTCATCGTATCGGGAAGTCATGATAAGACGGTGAGACTATGGGACGTCAAGACAGGTACCTGTAAGACCATGAGTGGTCACACTAGTTCTGTATCATCTGTGGCTATATCCAGTGATTCAGAGTTCATCGTATCGGGAAGTTATGATAAGACGGTGAGACTATGGGACGTCAAGACAGGTACCTGTAAGACCATGAGTGGTCACACAGGTTATGTATATGCTGTGGCTATATCCAGTGATTCAGAGTTCATCGTATCGGGAAGTTATGATTAGACGGTGAGACTATGGGAAGTCAAGACAGGTACCTGTAAGACCATGAGTGGTCACACTAGTTCTGTATCATCTGTGGCTATATCCAGTGATTCAGAGTTCATCGAATCGGGAAGTTATGATTATACGGTGAGACTATGGGACGTCAAGACAGGTACCTGTAAGACCATGAGTGGTCACACTAGTTCTGTATCATCTGTGGCTATATCCAGTGATCAGAGTTCATCGTATCGGGAAGTTATGATAAGACGGTGAGACTATGGGACGTCAAGACAGGTACCTGTAAGACCATGAGTGGTCACACTAGTTCTGTATCATCTGTGGCTATATCCAGTGATTCAGAGTTCATCGTATCGGGAAGTTATGATAAGACGGTGAGACTATGGGACGTCAAGACAGGTACCTGTAAGACCATGAGTGGTCACACTAGTTCTGTATCATCTGTGGCTATATCCAGTGATTCAGAGTTCATCGTATCGGGAAGTTATGATTAGACGGTGAGACTATGGGAAGTCAAGACAGGTACCTGTAAGACCATGAGTGGTCACACTAGTTATGTATGATCTGTGGCTATATCCAGTGATTCAGAGTTCATCGTATCGGGAAGTTATGATTATACGGTGAGACTATGGGACGTCAAGACAGGTACCTGTAAGACCATGAGTGGTCACACTAGTTCTGTATCATCTGTGGCTATATCCAGTGATTCAGAGTTCATCGTATCGGGAAGTGGAGATTAGACGGTGAGACTATGGGACGTCAAGACAGGTACCTGTAAGACCATGAGTGGTCACACTAGTTATGTATATGCTGTGGCTATATCCAGTGATTCAGAGTTCATCGTATCGGGAAGTTATGATTATACGGTGAGACTATGGGACGTCAAGACAGGTACCTGTAAGACATGAGTGGTCACACTAGTTATGTATCATCTGTGGCTATATCCAGTGATTCAGAGTTCATCGTATCGGGAAGTGGAGATTAGACGGTGAGACTATGGGACGTCAAGACAGGTACCTGTAAGACCATGAGTGGTCACACAGATTATGTATATGCTGTGGCTATATCCAGTGATTCAGAGTTCATCGTATCGGGAAGTTATGATTAGACGGTGAGACTATGGGACGTCAAGACAGGTACCTGTAAGACCATGAGTGGTCACACAGATTATGTATATGCTGTGGCTATATCCAGTGATTCAGAGTTCATCGTATCGGGAAGTTATGATTATACGGTGAGACTATGGGACGTCAAGACAGGTACCTGTAAGACCATGAGTGGTCACACAGGTTATGTATATGCTGTGGCTATATCCAGTGATTCAGAGTTCATCGTATCGGGAAGTTATGATTATACGGTGAGACTATGGGACGTCAAGACAGGTACCTGTAAGACCATGAGTGGTCACACTAGTTCTGTATCATCTGTGGCTATATCCAGTGATTCAGAGTTCATCGTATCGGGAAGTTATGATTATACGGTGAGACTATGGACGTCAAGACAGGTACCTGTAAGACCATGAGTGGTCACACTAGTTATGTATCATCTGTGGCTATATCCAGTGATTCAGAGTTCATCGTATCGGGAAGTTATGATTATACGGTGAGACTATGGGACGTCAAGACAGGTACCTGTAGACCATGAGTGGTCACACTAGTTCTGTATCATCTGTGGCTATATCCAGTGATTCAGAGTTCATCGTATCGGGAAGTTATGATTATACGGTGAGACTATGGGACGTCAAGACAGGTACCTGTAAGACCATGAGTGGTCACACTAGTTCTGTATCATCTGTGGCTATATCCAGTGATTCAGAGTTCATCGTATCGGGAAGTTATGATTATACGGTGAGACTATGGGACGTCAAGACAGGTACCTGTAAGACCATGAGTGGTCACACTAGTTCTGTATCATCTGTGGCTATATCCAGTGATTCAGAGTTCATCGAATCGGGAAGTTATGATTATACGGTGAGACTATGGGACGTCAAGACAGGTACCTGTAAGACCATGAGTGGTCACACTAGTTCTGTATCATCTGTGGCTATATCCAGTGATTCAGAGTTCATCGAATCGGGAAGTTATGATAAGACGGTGAGACTATGGACGTCAAGACAGGTACCTGTAAGACCATGAGTGGTCACACAGGTTATGTATATGCTGTGGCTATATCCAGTGATTCAGAGTTCATCGTATCGGGAAGTTATGATTATACGGTGAGACTATGGGACGTCAAGACAGGTACCTGTAAGACCATGAGTGGTCACACTAGTTCTGTATCATCTGTGGCTATATCCAGTGATTCAGAGTTCATCGTATCGGGAAGTTATGATTATACGGTGAGACTATGGGACGTCAAGACAGGTACCTGTAAGGACCATGAGTGGTCACACAGGTTATGTATATGCTGTGGCTATATCCAGTGATTCAGAGTTCATCGTATCGGGAAGTTATGATTATACGGTGAGACTATGGGACGTCAAGACAGGTACCTGTAAGACCATGAGTGGTCACACTAGTTCTGTATCATCTGTGGCTATATCCAGTGATTCAGAGTTCATCGTATCGGGAAGTTATGATTATACGGTGAGACTATGGGACGTCAAGACAGGTACCTGTAAGACCATGAGTGGTCACACTAGTTATGTATCATCTGTGGCTATATCCAGTGATTCAGAGTTCATCGTATCGGGAAGTTATGATAAGACGGTGAGACTATGGGACGTCAAGACAGGTACCTGTAAGACCATGAGTGGTCACACAGGTTATTTATATGCTGTGGCTATATCCAGTGATTCAGAGTTCATCGTATCGGGAAGTTATGATAAGACGGTGAGACTATGGGACGTCAAGACAGGTACCTGTAAGACCATGAGTGGCCACACTAATGTTGTATATGCTGTGGCTATATCCAGTGATTCAGAGTTCATCGTATCGGGAAGTTATGATTATACGGTGAGACTATGGGACGTCAAGACAGGTACCTGTAAGACCATGAGTGGTCACACTAGTTCTGTATCATCTGTGGCTATATCCAGTGATTCAGAGTTCATCGTATCGGGAAGTTATGATTATCGGTGAGACTATGGGACGTCAAGACAG
The DNA here is from genome assembly GCA_946699065.1 of Loxodes magnus. NCBI lineage: Eukaryota > Ciliophora > Karyorelictea > Loxodida > Loxodidae > Loxodes > Loxodes magnus. The sequence goes on along the minus strand of CAMPDV010005993.1, from coordinate 13,415 downwards.
GTACCTGTAAGACCATGAGTGGTAACACTAGTTCTGTATCATCTGTGGCTATATCAGTGATTCAGAGTTCATCGTATCGGGAAGTTATGATTATACGGTGAGACTATGGGACGTCAAGACAGGTACCTGTAAGACCATGAGTGGTCACACAGGTTATGTATATGCTGTGGCTATATCCAGTGATTCAGAGTTCATCGTATCGGGAAGTCATGATTATACGGTGAGACTATGGGACGTCAAGACAGGTACCTGTAAGACCATGAGTTGTCACACAGGTTATGTATATGCTGTGGCTATATCCAGTGATTCAGAGTTCATCGTATCGGGAAGTTATGATTATACGGTGAGACTATGGGACGTCAAGACAGGTACCTGTAAGACCATGAGTGGTAACACTAGTTCTGTATCATCTGTGGCTATATCCAGTGATTCAGAGTTCATCGTATCGGGAAGTGGAGATTAGACGGTGAGACTATGGGACGTCAAGACAGGTACCTGTAAGACCATGAGTGGTCACACTAGTTCTGTATCATCTGTGGCTATATCCAGTGATTCAGAGTTCATCGTATCGGAAGTCATGATAAGACGGTGAGACTATGGGACGTCAAGACAGGTACCTGTAAGACCATGAGTGGTCACACTAGTTCTGTATCATCTGTGGCTATATCCAGTGATTCAGAGTTCATCGAATCGGGAAGTTATGATTATACGGTGAGACTATGGGACGTCAAGACAGGTACCCTGTAAGACTATGAGTGGTCACACTAGTTATGTATCATCTGTGGCTATATCCAGTGATTCAGAGTTCATCGTATCGGGAAGTTATGATAAGACGGTGAGACTATGGGACGTCAAGACAGGTACCTGTAAGACCATGAGTGGTCACACTAATGTTGTATCATCTGTGGCTATATCCAGTGATTCAGAGTTCATCGTATCGGGAAGTTATGATTAGACGGTGAGACTATGGGACGTCAAGACAGGTACCTGTAAGACCATGAGTTGTCACACAGGTTATGTATATGCTGTGGCTATATCCAGTGATTCAGAGTTCATCGTATCGGGAAGTTATGATAAGACGGTGAGACTATGGAACGTCAAGACAGGTACCTGTAAGACATGAGTTGTCACACAGGTTATGTATCATCTGTGGCTATATCCAGTGATTCAGAGTTCATCGTATCGGGAAGTTATGATTATACGGTGAGACTATGGGACGTCAAGACAGGTACCTGTAAGACCATGAGTGGTCACACTAGTTCTGTATCATCTGTGGCTATATCCAGTGATTCAGAGTTCATCGTATCGGGAAGTTATGATTATACGGTGAGACTATGGACGTCAAGACAGGTACCTGTAAGACCATGAGTGGTCACACTAGTTATGTATCATCTGTGGCTATATCCAGTGATTCAGAGTTCATCGTATCGGGAAGTTATGATTATACGTGAGACTATGGGACGTCAAGACAGGTACCTGTAAGACCATGAGTGGTCACACTAGTTCTGTATCATCTGTGGCTATATCCAGTGATTCAGAGTTCATCGTATCGGGAAGTTATGATTATACGGTGAGACTATGGGACGTCAAGACAGGTACCTGTAAGACCATGAGTGGTCACACTAGTTATGTATCATCTGTGGCTATATCCAGTGATTCAGAGTTCATCGTATCGGTAAGTTATGATTATACGGTGAGACTATGGGACGTCAAGACAGGTACCTGTAAGACCATGAGTGGTCACACTAGTTCTGTATCATCTGTGGCTATATCCAGTGATTCAGAGTTCATCGAATCGGGAAGTTATGATTATACGGTGAGACTATGGGACGTCAAGACAGGTACCTGTAAGACCATGAGTGGTCACACTAGTTCTGTATCATCTGTGGCTATATCCAGTGATTCAGAGTTCATCGTATCGGGAAGTTATGATAAGACGGTGAGACTATGGGACGTCAAGACAGGTACCTGTAAGACCATGAGTGGTCACACTAATGTTGTATGATCTGTGGCTATATCCAGTGATTCAGAGTTCATCGTATCGGGAAGTTATGATTATACGGTGAGACTATGGGACGTCAAGACAGGTACCTGTAAGACCATGAGTGGTCACACTAATGTTGTATGATCTGCGGCTATATCCAGTGATTCAGAGTTCATCGTATCGGGAAGTTATGATAAGACGGTGAGACTATGGGACGTCAAGACAGGTACCTGTAAGACCATGAGTGGTCACACAGATTATGTAAATGCAGTGGCTATATCCAGTGATTCAGAGTTCATCGTATCGGGAAGTGATGATAATACGGTGAGACTATGGGACGTCAAGACAGGTACCTGTAAGACCATGAGTGGTCACACTAGTTATGTATCATCTGTGGCTATATCCAGTGATTCAGAGTTCATCGTATCGGGAAGTTATGATTAGACGGTGAGACTATGGGACGTCAAGACAGGTACCTGTAAGACCATGAGTGGTCACACTAGTTATGTATCATCTGTGGCTATATCCAGTGATTCAGAGTTCATCGTATCGGGAAGTGGAGATTAGACGGTGAGACTATGGAACGTCAAGACAGGTACCTGTAAGACCATGAGTTGTCACACAGGTTATGTATCATCTGTGGCTATATCCAGTGATTCAGAGTTCATCGTATCGGGAAGTTATGATAAGACGGTGAGACTATGGGACGTCAAGACAGGTACCTGTAAGACCATGAGTGGTCACACTAGTTCTGTATCATCTGTGGCTATATCCAGTGATTCAGAGTTCATCGTATCGGGAAGTGGAGATTAGACGGTGAGACTATGGGACGTCAAGACAGGTACCTGTAAGACCATGAGTGGTCACACTAGTTATGTATCATCTGTGGCTATATCCAGTGATTCAGAGTTCATCGTATCGGGAAGTTATGATAAGACGGTGAGACTATGGGACGTCAAGACAGGTACCTGTAAGACCATGAGTGGTCACACTAGTTATGTATCATCTGTGGCTATATCCAGTGATTCAGAGTTCATCGTATCGGGAAGTTATGATTATACGGTGAGACTATGGGACGTCAAGACAGGTACCTGTAAGACCATGAGTGGTCACACAGATTATGTATATGCTGTGGCTATATCCAGTGATTCAGAGTTCATCGTATCGGGAAGTTATGATTATACGGTGAGACTATGGGACGTCAAGACAGGTACCTGTAAGACCATGAGTGGTAACACTAGTTCTGTATCATCTGTGGCTATATCCAGTGATTCAGAGTTCATCGTATCGGGAAGTTATGATTATACGGTGAGACTATGGGACGTCAAGACAGGTACCTGTAAGACCATGAGTGGTAACACTAGTTCTGTATCATCTGTGGCTATATCCAGTGATTCAGAGTTCATCGTATCGGGAAGTTATGATAAGACGGTGAGACTATGGGACGTCAAGACAGGTACCTGTAAGACCATGAGTGGTCACACTAGTTCTGTATCATCTGTGGCTATATCCAGTGATTCAGAGTTCATCGTATCGGTAAGTTATGATTATACGGTGAGACTATGGGACGTCAAGACAGGTACCTGTAAGACCATGAGTTGTCACACAGGTTATGTATATGCTGTGGCTATATCCAGTGATTCAGAGTTCATCGTATCGGTAAGTTATGATTATACGGTGAGACTATGGGACGTCAAGACAGGTACCTGTAAGACCATGAGTTGTCACACAGGTTATGTATTATCTGTGGCTATATCCAGTGATTCAGAGTTCATCGTATCGGGAAGTTATGATTAGACGGTGAGACTATGGGACGTCAAGACAGGTACCTGTAAGACTATGAGTGGTAACACTAGTTATGTATCATCTGTGGCTATATCCAGTGATTCAGAGTTCATCGTATCGGGAAGTTATGATAAGACGGTGAGACTATGGGACGTCAAGACAGGTACCTGTAAGACCATGAGTGGTCACACTAATGTTGTATCATCTGTGGCTATATCCAGTGATTCAGAGTTCATCGTATCGGGAAGTTATGATTAGACGGTGAGACTATGGGACGTCAAGACAGGTACCTGTAAGACCATGAGTGGTCACACTAGTTCTGTATCATCTGTGGCTATATCCAGTGATTCAGAGTTCATCGTATCGGGAAGTTATGATTATACGGTGAGACTATGGGACGTCAAGACAGGTACCTGTAAGACCATGAGTGGTCACACAGGTTATGTATATGCTGTGGCTATATCCAGTGATTCAGAGTTCATCGTATCGGGAAGTTATGATTATACGGTGAGACTATGGGACGTCAAGACAGGTACCTGTAAGACCATGAGTGGTCACACTAGTTATGTATCATCTGTGGCTATATCCAGTGATTCAGAGTTCATCGTATCGGGAAGTTATGATTATACGGTGAGACTATGGGACGTCAAGACAGGTACCTGTAAGACCATGAGTGGTCACACAGATTATGTAAATGCAGTGGCTATATCCAGTGATTCAGAGTTCATCGTATCGGGAAGTTATGATAAGACGGTGAGACTATGGGACGTCAAGACAGGTACCTGTAAGACCATGAGTGGTCACACTAATGTTGTATGATCTGTGGCTATATCCAGTGATTCAGAGTTCATCGTATCGGGAAGTTATGATTATACGGTGAGACTATGGGACGTCAAGACAGGTACCTGTAAGACCATGAGTGGTCACACTAATGTTGTATGATCTGCGGCTATATCCAGTGATTCAGAGTTCATCGTATCGGGAAGTTATGATAAGACGGTGAGACTATGGGACGTCAAGACAGGTACCTGTAAGACCATGAGTGGTCACACAGATTATGTAAATGCAGTGGCTATATCCAGTGATTCAGAGTTCATCGTATCGGGAAGTGATGATAATACGGTGAGACTATGGGACGTCAAGACAGGTACCTGTAAGACCATGAGTGGTCACACTAGTTATGTATCATCTGTGGCTATATCCAGTGATTCAGAGTTCATCGTATCGGGAAGTTATGATTAGACGGTGAGACTATGGGACGTCAAGACAGGTACCTGTAAGACCATGAGTGGTCACACTAGTTATGTATCATCTGTGGCTATATCCAGTGATTCAGAGTTCATCGTATCGGGAAGTGGAGATTAGACGGTGAGACTATGGAACGTCAAGACAGGTACCTGTAAGACCATGAGTTGTCACACAGGTTATGTATCATCTGTGGCTATATCCAGTGATTCAGAGTTCATCGTATCGGGAAGTTATGATAAGACGGTGAGACTATGGGACGTCAAGACAGGTACCTGTAAGACCATGAGTGGTCACACTAGTTCTGTATCATCTGTGGCTATATCCAGTGATTCAGAGTTCATCGTATCGGGAAGTGGAGATTAGACGGTGAGACTATGGGACGTCAAGACAGGTACCTGTAAGACCATGAGTGGTCACACTAGTTATGTATCATCTGTGGCTATATCCAGTGATTCAGAGTTCATCGTATCGGGAAGTTATGATAAGACGGTGAGACTATGGGACGTCAAGACAGGTACCTGTAAGACCATGAGTGGTCACACTAGTTATGTATCATCTGTGGCTATATCCAGTGATTCAGAGTTCATCGTATCGGGAAGTTATGATTATACGGTGAGACTATGGGACGTCAAGACAGGTACCTGTAAGACCATGAGTGGTCACACAGATTATGTATATGCTGTGGCTATATCCAGTGATTCAGAGTTCATCGTATCGGGAAGTTATGATTATACGGTGAGACTATGGGACGTCAAGACAGGTACCTGTAAGACCATGAGTGGTAACACTAGTTCTGTATCATCTGTGGCTATATCCAGTGATTCAGAGTTCATCGTATCGGGAAGTTATGATTATACGGTGAGACTATGGGACGTCAAGACAGGTACCTGTAAGACCATGAGTGGTAACACTAGTTCTGTATCATCTGTGGCTATATCCAGTGATTCAGAGTTCATCGTATCGGGAAGTTATGATAAGACGGTGAGACTATGGGACGTCAAGACAGGTACCTGTAAGACCATGAGTGGTCACACTAGTTCTGTATCATCTGTGGCTATATCCAGTGATTCAGAGTTCATCGTATCGGTAAGTTATGATTATACGGTGAGACTATGGGACGTCAAGACAGGTACCTGTAAGACCATGAGTTGTCACACAGGTTATGTATATGCTGTGGCTATATCCAGTGATTCAGAGTTCATCGTATCGGTAAGTTATGATTATACGGTGAGACTATGGGACGTCAAGACAGGTACCTGTAAGACCATGAGTTGTCACACAGGTTATGTATTATCTGTGGCTATATCCAGTGATTCAGAGTTCATCGTATCGGGAAGTTATGATTAGACGGTGAGACTATGGGACGTCAAGACAGGTACCTGTAAGACTATGAGTGGTAACACTAGTTATGTATCATCTGTGGCTATATCCAGTGATTCAGAGTTCATCGTATCGGGAAGTTATGATAAGACGGTGAGACTATGGGACGTCAAGACAGGTACCTGTAAGACCATGAGTGGTCACACTAATGTTGTATCATCTGTGGCTATATCCAGTGATTCAGAGTTCATCGTATCGGGAAGTTATGATTAGACGGTGAGACTATGGACGTCAAGACAGGTACCTGTAAGACCATGAGTGGTCACACTAGTTCTGTATCATCTGTGGCTATATCCAGTGATTCAGAGTTCATCGTATCGGGAAGTTATGATTATACGGTGAGACTATGGGACGTCAAGACAGGTACCTGTAAGACCATGAGTGGTCACACAGGTTATGTATATGCTGTGGCTATATCCAGTGATTCAGAGTTCATCGTATCGGGAAGTTATGATTATACGGTGAGACTATGGGACGTCAAGACAGGTACCTGTAAGACCATGAGTGGTCACACTAGTTATGTATCATCTGTGGCTATATCCAGTGATTCAGAGTTCATCGTATCGGGAAGTTATGATTATACGGTGAGACTATGGGACGTCAAGACAGGTACCTGTAAGACCATGAGTGGTCACACAGATTATGTAAATGCAGTGGCTATATCCAGTGATTCAGAGTTCATCGTATCGGAAGTGATGATAATACGGTGAGACTATGGGACGTCAAGACAGGTACCTGTAAGACCATGAGTGGTCACACTAATGTTGTATGATCTGTGGCTATATCCAGTGATTCAGAGTTCATCGTATCGGGAAGTTATGATTATACGGTGAGACTATGGGACGTCAAGACAGGTACCTGTAAGACCATGAGTGGTCACACAGGTTATGTATATGCTGTGGCTATATCCAGTGATTCAGAGTTCATCGTATCGGAAGTTATGATAAGACGGTGAGACTATGGGACGTCAAGACAGGTACCTGTAAGACCATGAGTGGTCACACTAATGTTGTATCATCTGTGGCTATATCCAGTGATTCAGAGTTCATCGAATCGGGAAGTTATGATTATACGGTGAGACTATGGGACGTCAAGACAGGTACCTGTAAGACTATGAGTGGTCACACTAGTTATGTATCATCTGTGGCTATATCCAGTGATTCAGAGTTCATCGTATCGGGAAGTCATGATTATACGGTGAGACTATGGGACGTCAAGACAGGTACCTGTAAGACCATGAGTGGTCACACTAGTTCTGTATCATCTGTGGCTATATCCAGTGATTCAGAGTTCATCGTATCGGGAAGTTATGATAAGACGGTGAGACTATGGGACGTCAAGACAGGTACCTGTAAGACCATGAGTGGTCACACTAATGTTGTATGATCTGTGGCTATATCCAGTGATTCAGAGTTCATCGTATCGGGAAGTTATGATTATACGGTGAGACTATGGGACGTCAAGACAGGTACCTGTAAGACCATGAGTGGTCACACTAATGTTGTATGATCTGTGGCTATATCCAGTGATTCAGAGTTCATCGTATCGGGAAGTTATGATAAGACGGTGAGACTATGGGACGTCAAGACAGGTACCTGTAAGACCATGAGTGGTCACACTAGTTCTGTATCATCTGTGGCTATATCCAGTGATTCAGAGTTCATCGTATCGGGAAGTGGAGATTAGACGGTGAGACTATGGGACGTCAAGACAGGTACCTGTAAGACCATGAGTGGTCACACAGATTATGTAAATGCAGTGGCTATATCCAGTGATTCAGAGTTCATCGTATCGGGAAGTGATGATAATACGGTGAGACTATGGGACGTCAAGACAGGTACCTGTAAGACCATGAGTGGTCACACTATTTCTGTATCATCTGTGGCTATATCCAGTGATTCAGAGTTCATCGTATCGGTAAGTTATGATTATACGGTGAGACTATGGGACGTCAAGACAGGTACCTGTAAGACCATGAGTGGTCACACAGATTATGTATATGCTGTGGCTATATCCAGTGATTCAGAGTTCATCGTATCGGGAAGTTATGATTATACGGTGAGACTATGGGACGTCAAGACAGGTACCTGTAAGACCATGAGTGGTCACACTAGTTATGTATCATCTGTGGCTATATCCAGTGATTCAGAGTTCATCGTATCGGGAAGTTATGATTATACGGTGAGACTATGGGACGTCAAGACAGGTACCTGTAAGACCATGAGTGGTCACACTAGTTATGTATCATCTGTGGCTATATCCAGTGATTCAGAGTTCATCGTATCGGGAAGTTATGATTATACGGTGAGACTATGGACGTCAAGACAGGTACCTGTAAGACCATGAGTGGTCACACTAGTTCTGTATCATCTGTGGCTATATCCAGTGATTCAGAGTTCATCGAATCGGGAAGTTATGATTATACGGTGAGACTATGGGACGTCAAGACAGGTACCTGTAAGACCATGAGTGGTCACACTAGTTCTGTATCATCTGTGGCTATATCCAGTGATTCAGAGTTCATCGTATCGGGAAGTTATGATAAGACGGTGAGACTATGGACGTCAAGACAGGTACCTGTAAGACCATGAGTGGTCACACTAATGTTGTATGATCTGTGGCTATATCCAGTGATTCAGAGTTCATCGTATCGGGAAGTTATGATTATACGGTGAGACTATGGGACGTCAAGACAGGTACCTGTAAGACCATGAGTGGTCACACTAATTATGTATCATCTGTGGCTATATCCAGTGATTCAGAGTTCATCGTATCGGGAAGTTATGATAAGACGGTGAGACTATGGGACGTCAAGACAGGTACCTGTAAGACCATGAGTGGTCACACAGGTTATGTATATGCTGTGGCTATATCCAGTGATTCAGAGTTCATCGTATCGGGAAGTGGAGATTAGACGGTGAGACTATGGGACGTCAAGACAGGTACCTGTAAGACCATGAGTGGTCACACAGATTATGTAAATGCAGTGGCTATATCCAGTGATTCAGAGTTCATCGTATCGGGAAGTGATGATAATACGGTGAGACTATGGGACGTCAAGACAGGTACCTGTAAGACCATGAGTGGTCACACTAATGTTGTATGATCTGTGGCTATATCCAGTGATTCAGAGTTCATCGTATCGGGAAGTTATGATTATACGGTGAGACTATGGGACGTCAAGACAGGTACCTGTAAGACCATGAGTGGTCACACTAGTTCTGTATCATCTGTGGCTATATCCAGTGATTCAGAGTTCATCGTATCGGGAAGTTATGATTATACGGTGAGACTATGGGACGTCAAGACAGGTACCTGTAAGACCATGAGTGGTCACACAGGTTATGTATCATCTGTGGCTATATCCAGTGATTCAGAGTTCATCGTATCGGGAAGTTATGATAAGACGGTGAGACTATGGGACGTCAAGACAGGTACCTGTAAGACCATGAGTGGTCACACTAGTTCTGTATCATCTGTGGCTATATCCAGTGATTCAGAGTTCATCGTATCGGGAAGTGGAGATTAGACGGTGAGACTATGGGACGTCAAGACAGGTACCTGTAAGACCATGAGTGGTCACACTAGTTATGTATCATCTGTGGCTATATCCAGTGATTCAGAGTTCATCGTATCGGGAAGTTATGATAAGACGGTGAGACTATGGGACGTCAAGACAGGTACCTGTAAGACCATGAGTGGTCACACTAGTTATGTATCATCTGTGGCTATATCCAGTGATTCAGAGTTCATCGTATCGGGAAGTTATGATTATACGGTGAGACTATGGGACGTCAAGACAGGTACCTGTAAGACCATGAGTGGTCACACAGATTATGTATATGCTGTGGCTATATCCAGTGATTCAGAGTTCATCGTATCGGGAAGTTATGATTATACGGTGAGACTATGGGACGTCAAGACAGGTACCTGTAAGACCATGAGTGGTAACACTAGTTCTGTATCATCTGTGGCTATATCCAGTGATTCAGAGTTCATCGTATCGGGAAGTTATGATTATACGGTGAGACTATGGGACGTCAAGACAGGTACCTGTAAGACCATGAGTGGTAACACTAGTTCTGTATCATCTGTGGCTATATCCAGTGATTCAGAGTTCATCGTATCGGGAAGTTATGATAAGACGGTGAGACTATGGGACGTCAAGACAGGTACCTGTAAGACCATGAGTGGTCACACTAGTTCTGTATCATCTGTGGCTATATCCAGTGATTCAGAGTTCATCGTATCGGTAAGTTATGATTATACGGTGAGACTATGGGACGTCAAGACAGGTACCTGTAAGACCATGAGTTGTCACACAGGTTATGTATATGCTGTGGCTATATCCAGTGATTCAGAGTTCATCGTATCGGGAAGTTATGATAAGACGGTGAGACTATGGAACGTCAAGACAGGTACCTGTAAGACCATGAGTGGTAACACTAGTCTGTATCATCTGTGGCTATATCCAGTGATTCAGAGTTCATCGTATCGGGAAGTTATGATTAGACGGTGAGACTATGGGACGTCAAGACAGGTACCTGTAAGACCATGAGTGGTCACACTAGTTCTGTATCATCTGTGGCTATATCCAGTGATTCAGAGTTCATCGTATCGGGAAGTGGAGATTAGACGGTGAGACTATGGGACGTCAAGACAGGTACCTGTAAGACCATGAGTGGTCACACAGATTATGTATATGCTGTGGCTATATCCAGTGATTCAGAGTTCATCGTATCGGGAAGTTATGATTATACGGTGAGACTATGGGACGTCAAGACAGGTACCTGTAAGACCATGAGTGGTCACACTAGTTCTGTATCATCTGTGGCTATATCCAGTGATTCAGAGTTCATCGTATCGGGAAGTTATGATTATACGGTGAGACTATGGGACGTCAAGACAGGTACCTGTAAGACCATGAGTGGTCACACAGGTTATGTATATGCTGTGGCTATATCCAGTGATTCAGAGTTCATCGTATCGGGAAGTTATGATAAGACGGTGAGACTATGGGACGTCAAGACAGGTACCTGTAAGACCATGAGTGGTCACACAGATTATGTATATGCTGTGGCTATATCCAGTGATTCAGAGTTCATCGTATCGGGAAGTTATGATTATACGGTGAGACTATGGGACGTCAAGACAGGTACCTGTAAGACCATGAGTGGTCACACAGATTATGTAAATGCAGTGGCTATATCCAGTGATTCAGAGTTCATCGTATCGGGAAGTGATGATAATACGGTGAGACTATGGGACGTCAAGACAGGTACCTGTAAGACCATGAGTGGTCACACTAATGTTGTATGATCTGTGGCTATATCCAGTGATTCAGAGTTCATCGTATCGGGAAGTTATGATTATACGGTGAGACTATGGGACGTCAAGACAGGTACCTGTAAGACCATGAGTGGTCACACAGGTTATGTATATGCTGTGGCTATATCCAGTGATTCAGAGTTCATCGTATCGGGAAGTTATGATAAGACGGTGAGACTATGGGACGTCAAGACAGGTACCTGTAAGACCATGAGTGGTCACACTAGTTATGTATCAATCTGTGGCTATATCCAGTGATTCAGAGTTCATCGAATCGGGAAGTTATGATTATACGGTGAGACTATGGGACGTCAAGACAGGTACCTGTAAGACTATGAGTGGTCACACTAGTTATGTATCATCTGTGGCTATATCCAGTGATTCAGAGTTCATCGTATCGGGAAGTCATGATTATACGGTGAGACTATGGGACGTCAAGACAGGTACCTGTAAGACCATGAGTGGTCACACTAGTTCTGTATCATCTGTGGCTATATCCAGTGATTCAGAGTTCATCGTATCGGGAAGTTATGATAAGACGGTGAGACTATGGGACGTCAAGACAGGTACCTGTAAGACCATGAGTGGTCACACTAATGTTGTATGATCTGTGGCTATATCCAGTGATTCAGAGTTCATCGTATCGGGAAGTTATGATTATACGGTGAGACTATGGGACGTCAAGACAGGTACCTGTAAGACCATGAGTGGTCACACTAATGTTGTATGATCTGTGGCTATATCCAGTGATTCAGAGTCATCGTATCGGGAAGTTATGATAAGACGGTGAGACTATGGGACGTCAAGACAGGTACCTGTAAGACTATGAGTGGTCACACTAGTTATGTATCATCTGTGGCTATATCCAGTGATTCAGAGTTCATCGTATCGGGAAGTGAGATTAGACGGTGAGGACTATGGGACGTCAAGACAGGTACCTGTAAGACCATGAGTGGTCACACAGATTATGTAAATGCAGTGGCTATATCCAGTGATTCAGAGTTCATCGTATCGGGAAGTGATGATAATACGGTGAGACTATGGGACGTCAAGACAGGTACCTGTAAGACCATGAGTGGTCACACTAATGTTGTATGATCTGTGGCTATATCCAGTGATTCAGAGTTCATCGTATCGGGAAGTTATGATTAGACGGTGAGACTATGGGACGTCAAGACAGGTACCTGTAAGACCATGAGTTGTCACACAGTTATGTATATGCTGTGGCTATATCCAGTGATTCAGAGTTCATCGTATCGGGAAGTTATGATAAGACGGTGAGACTATGGAACGTCAAGACAGGTACCTGTAAGACCATGAGTTGTCACACAGGTTATGTATATGCTGTGGCTATATCCAGTGATTCAGAGTTCATCGTATCGGGAAGTTATGATAAGACGGTGAGACTATGGAACGTCAAGACAGGTACCTGTAAGACCATGAGTTGTCACACAGGTTATGTATATGCTGTGGCTATATCCAGTGATTCAGAGTTCATCGTATCGGGAAGTTATGATTATACGGTGAGACTATGGGACGTCAAGACAGGTACCTGTAAGACCATGAGTGGTCACACTAGTTATGTATCATCTGTGGCTATATCCAGTGATTCAGAGTTCATCGTATCGGGAAGTTATGATAAGACGGTGAGACTATGGGACGTCAAGACAGGTACCTGTAAGACCATGAG
>CAMPDV010005992.1:0-23418 GCA_946699065.1 Loxodes magnus | reverse complement strand
TTCTTACTTTACTTCCTCACTTTTCTAAATTCTTATATCTTCTCTTTATCTAGTTTTAGTAATTCTAAATCTGAAATTCTTTCTTCTTTTCTAACTTTACTTCCTCACTTTTCTAAATTCTTATATCTCTTTTTATCTAGTCATAGTAATTCTAAAATCTGAAATTCTTTCTTCTTTTCTTACTTTACTTCCTCACTTTCCTAAATTCTTATAACTTCTTTTATCTAATTATAGTAATTCTAAATCTGAATTTATTTTTTTTTTCTTACTTTACTTCCTCACTTTTCTAAATTCTTATAACTTCTTTTATCCAGTTTTAGTAATTCTAAATCTGAAATTCTTTCTTCTTTTCTTACTTTACTTCCTCACTTTTCTAAATTCTTATAACTTCTTTTATCCAGTTATAGTAATTCTAAAATTTGAAATTCTTTCTTCTTTTCTTACTTTACTTCCTCACTTTTCTAAATTCTTATAACTTCTATTAATCCAGTTTTAGTAATTCTAAATCTGAAATTCTTTCTTCTTTTCTTACTTTACTTCCTCACTTTTCTAAATTCTTATAACTTCTTTTTTGCAGTTTTAGTAATTCTAAATCTGAAATTCTTTCTTCTTTTCTTACTTTACTTCCTCACTTTCCTAAATACTTATATCTTCTCCTTATCCAGTTTTAGTAATTCTAAAATTTGAAATTCTTTCTTCTTTTCTTACTTTACTTCCTCACTTTTCTAAATTCTTATAACTTCTTTTTTGCAGTTTTAGTAATTCTAAATCTGAAATTCTTTTTTCTTTTCTTACTTTACTTCCTCACTTTTCTAAATTCTTATAACTTCTTTTTTGCAGTTTTAGTAATTCAAAATCTGAATTTATTTCTTTTTTTCTTACTTTACTTCCTCACTTTTCTAAATACTTATAACTTCTATTAATCCAGTTTTAGTAATTCTAAATCTGAAATTCTTTCTTCTTTTCTTACTTTACTTCCTCACTTTCCTAAATTCTTATATCTTCTTTTTATCTAGTTATAGTAATTCTAAATCTGAAATTCTTTCTTCTTTTCTTACTTTACTTCCTCACTTTTCTAAATTCTTATAACTTCTTTTATCTAATTATAGTAATTCTAAATCTGAATTTATTTTTTTTTTTCTTACTTTACTTCCTCACTTTTCTAAATTCTTATAACTTCTTTTTTGCAGTTTTAGTAATTCTAAATCTGAAATTCTTTTTTCTTTTCTTACTTTACTTCCTCACTTTTCTAAATTCTTATAACTTCTTTTTTGCAGTTTTAGTAATTCTAAATCTGAAATTCTTTTTTCTTTTCTTACTTTACTTCCTCACTTTTCTAAATTCTTATATCTTCTCTTTATCTAGTTTTAGTAATTCTAAATCTGAAATTTTTTTTTCTTTTCTTACTTTACTTCCTTACTTTTCTAAATTCTTATATCTTCTCTTTATCTAGTTATAGTAATTCAAAATCTGAATTTATTTCTTTTTTTCTTACTTTACTTCCTCACTTTCCTAAATTCTTATATCTTCTTTTTATCCAGTTTTAGTAATTCTAAATCTGAAATTCTTTCTTCTTTTCTTACTTTACTTCCTCACTTTCCTAAATTCTTATATCTTCTTTTTATCTAGTTATAGTAATTCTAAATCTGAAATTCTTTCTTCTTTTCTTACTTTACTTCCTCACTTTCCTAAATTCTTATAACTTCTTTTATCTAATTATAGTAATTCTAAATCTGAATTTATTTTTTTTTTTCTTACTTTACTTCCTCACTTTTCTAAATTCTTATAACTTCTTTTATCCAGTTTTAGTAATTCTAAATCTGAAATTCTTTCTTCTTTTCTTACTTTACTTCCTCACTTTTCTAAATTCTTATAACTTCTATTAATCCAGTTTTAGTAATTCTAAATCTGAAATTCTTTCTTCTTTTCTTACTTTACTTCCTCACTTTTCTAAATTCTTATAACTTCTTTTTTGCAGTTTTAGTAATTCTAAATCTGAAATTCTTTTTTCTTTTCTTACTTTACTTCCTCACTTTTCTAAATTCTTATAACTTCTTTTTTGCAGTTTTAGTAATTCTAAATCTGAAATTCTTTTTTCTTTTCTTACTTTACTTCCTCACTTTTCTAAATTCTTATAACTTCTATTAATCCAGTTTTAGTAATTCTAAATCTGAAATTCTTTCTTCTTTTCTTACTTTACTTCCTCACTTTTCTAAATTCTTATAACTTCTTTTTTGCAGTTTTAGTAATTCTAAATCTGAAATTCTTTTTTCTTTTCTTACTTTACTTCCTCACTTTTCTAAATTCTTATATCTTCTCTTTATCTAGTTTTAGTAATTCTAAATCTGAAATTTTTTTTTCTTTTCTTACTTTACTTCCTCACTTTTCTAAATTCTTATATCTTCTCTTTATCTAGTTATAGTAATTCAAAATCTGAATTTATTTCTTTTTTTCTTACTTTACTTCCTCACTTTCCTAAATTCTTATATCTTCTTTTTATCTAGTTATAGTAATTCTAAATCTGAAATTCTTTCTTCTTTTCTTACTTTACTTCCTCACTTTTCTAAATTCTTATATCTTCTTTTTATCTAGTTATAGTAATTCTAAATCTGAAATTCTTTCTTCTTTTCTTACTTTACTTCCTCACTTTTCTAAATTCTTATAACTTCTATTAATCCAGTTTTAGTAATTCTAAATCTGAAATTCTTTCTTCTTTTCTTACTTTACTTCCTCACTTTTCTAAATTCTTATAACTTCTTTTTTGCAGTTTTAGTAATTCTAAATCTGAAATTCTTTCTTCTTTTCTTACTTTACTTCCTCACTTTTCTAAATTCTTATAACTTCTTTTATCCAGTTTTAGTAATTCTAAATCTGAAATTCTTTCTTCTTTTCTTACTTTACTTCCTCACTTTTCTAAATTCTTATAACTTCTTTTTATCTAGTTATAGTAATTCTAAATCTGAAATTCTTTCTTCTTTTCTTACTTTACTTCCTTACTTTTCTAAATTCTTATAACTTCTTTTATCCAGTTTTAGTAATTCTAAATCTGAAATTCTTTCTTCTTTTCTTACTTTACTTCCTCACTTTTCTAAATTCTTATAACTTCTTTTATCTAATTATAGTAATTCTAAATCTGAAATTCTTTTTTCTTTTCTTACTTTACTTCCTTACTTTTCTAAATTCTTATATCTTCTTTTTATCTAGTTATAGTAATTCTAAATCTGAAATTCTTTTTTCTTTTCTTACTTTACTTCCTCACTTTTCTAAATTCTTATATCTCTTTTTATCTAGTCATAGTAATTCTAAAATCTGAAATTCTTTCTTCTTTTCTTACTTTACTTCCTTACTTTTCTAAATACTTATAACTTCTTTTTATCTAGTTATAGTAATTCTAAATCTGAAATTCTTTCTTCTTTTCTTACTTTACTTCCTTACTTTTCTAAATTCTTATAACTTCTTTTATCCAGTTTTAGTAATTCTAAATCTGAAATTCTTTCTTCTTTTCTTACTTTACTTCCTCACTTTTCTAAATTCTTATAACTTCTTTTATCCAGTTTTAGTAATTCTAAATCTGAAATTCTTTCTTCTTTTCTTACTTTACTTCCTCACTTTTCTAAATTCTTATATCTTCTTTTTATCTAGTTATAGTAATTCTAAATCTGAAATTCTTTTTTCTTTTCTTACTTTACTTCCTCACTTTTCTAAATTCTTATAACTTCTTTTATCCAGTTTTAGTAATTCTAAATCTGAAATTCTTTCTTCTTTTCTTACTTTACTTCCTCACTTTTCTAAATTCTTATAACTTCTTTTTATCTAGTTATAGTAATTCTAAATCTGAAATTCTTTCTTCTTTTCTTACTTTACTTCCTTACTTTTCTAAATTCTTATAACTTCTTTTTATCTAGTTATAGTAATTCAAAATCTGAATTTATTTCTTTTTTTCTTACTTTACTTCCTCACTTTTCTAAATTCTTATAACTTCTTTTTTGCAGTTTTAGTAATTCTAAATCTGAAATTCTTTCTTCTTTTCTTACTTTACTTCCTCACTTTCCTAAATACTTATATCTTCTTTTTATCTAGTTATAGTAATTCTAAATCTGAAATTCTTTCTTCTTTTCTTACTTTACTTCCTCACTTTTCTAAATTCTTATAACTTCTATTAATCCAGTTTTAGTAATTCTAAATCTGAAATTCTTTCTTCTTTTCTTACTTTACTTCCTCACTTTTCTAAATTCTTATATCTCTTTTTATCTAGTCATAGTAATTCTAAAATCTGAAATTCTTTCTTCTTTTCTTACTTTACTTCCTCACTTTTCTAAATTCTTATAACTTCTTTTATCCAGTTTTAGTAATTCTAAATCTGAAATTCTTTCTTCTTTTCTTACTTTACTTCCTCACTTTTCTAAATTCTTATAACTTCTTTTATCCAGTTTTAGTAATTCTAAATCTGAAATTCTTTCTTCTTTTCTTACTTTACTTCCTCACTTTTCTAAATTCTTATATCTTCTTTTTATCTAGTTTTAGTAATTCTAAATCTGAAATTCTTTCTTCTTTTCTTACTTTACTTCCTCACTTTCCTAAATTCTTATAACTTCTTTTATCTAATTATAGTAATTCTAAATCTGAATTTTTTTTTTTTTTTCTTACTTTACTTCCTCACTTTTCTAAATTCTTATAACTTCTTTTATCCAGTTTTAGTAATTCTAAATCTGAAATTCTTTCTTCTTTTCTTACTTTACTTCCTCACTTTTCTAAATTCTTATAACTTCTTTTATCCAGTTATAGTAATTCTAAAATTTGAAATTCTTTCTTCTTTTCTTACTTTACTTCCTCACTTTTCTAAATTCTTATAACTTCTATTAATCTAGTTTTAGTAATTCTAAATCTGAAATTTTTTTTTCTTTTCTTACTTTACTTCCTCACTTTTCTAAATTCTTATATCTCTTTTTATCTAGTCATAGTAATTCTAAATCTGAAATTCTTTCTTCTTTTCTTACTTTACTTCCTCACTTTTCTAAATTCTTATAACTTCTTTTTTGCAGTTTTAGTAATTCTAAATCTGAAATTCTTTCTTCTTTTCTTAATTTACTTCCTCACTTTCCTAAATACTTATATCTTCTCCTTATCCAGTTTTAGTAATTCTAAAATTTGAAATTCTTTCTTCTTTTCTTACTTTACTTCCTCACTTTTCTAAATTCTTATAACTTCTTTTATCCAGTTTTAGTAATTCTAAATCTGAAATTCTTTCTTCTTTTCTTACTTTACTTCCTCACTTTTCTAAATTCTTATATCTCTTTTTATCTAGTCATAGTAATTCTAAAATCTGAAATTCTTTCTTCTTTTCTTACTTTACTTCCTCACTTTTCTAAATTCTTATAACTTCTTTTATCCAGTTATAGTAATTCTAAATCTGAAATTCTTTTTTCTTTTCTTACTTTACTTCCTCACTTTTCTAAATTCTTATATCTCTTTTTATCTAGTCATAGTAATTCTAAAATCTGAAATTCTTTCTTCTTTTCTTACTTTACTTCCTCACTTTCCTAAATTCTTATAACTTCTTTTATCTAATTATAGTAATTCTAAATCTGAATTTATTTTTTTTTTTCTTACTTTACTTCCTCACTTTTCTAAATTCTTATAACTTCTTTTATCCAGTTTTAGTAATTCTAAATCTGAAATTCTTTCTTCTTTTCTTACTTTACTTCCTCACTTTTCTAAATTCTTATAACTTCTATTAATCCAGTTTTAGTAATTCTAAATCTGAAATTCTTTCTTCTTTTCTTACTTTACTTCCTCACTTTTCTAAATTCTTATAACTTCTTTTTTGCAGTTTTAGTAATTCTAAATCTGAAATTCTTTTTTCTTTTCTTACTTTACTTCCTCACTTTTCTAAATTCTTATATCTTCTCTTTATCTAGTTTTAGTAATTCTAAATCTGAAATTTTTTTTTCTTTTCTTACTTTACTTCCTCACTTTTCTAAATTCTTATATCTTCTCTTTATCTAGTTATAGTAATTCAAAATCTGAATTTATTTCTTTTTTTCTTACTTTACTTCCTCACTTTCCTAAATTCTTATATCTTCTTTTTATCTAGTTATAGTAATTCTAAATCTGAAATTCTTTCTTCTTTTCTTACTTTACTTCCTCACTTTTCTAAATTCTTATATCTTCTTTTTATCTAGTTATAGTAATTCTAAATCTGAAATTCTTTCTTCTTTTCTTACTTTACTTCCTCACTTTTCTAAATTCTTATAACTTCTATTAATCCAGTTTTAGTAATTCTAAATCTGAAATTCTTTCTTCTTTTCTTACTTTACTTCCTCACTTTTCTAAATTCTTATAACTTCTTTTTTGCAGTTTTAGTAATTCTAAATCTGAAATTCTTTCTTCTTTTCTTACTTTACTTCCTCACTTTTCTAAATTCTTATAACTTCTTTTATCCAGTTTTAGTAATTCTAAATCTGAAATTCTTTCTTCTTTTCTTACTTTACTTCCTCACTTTTCTAAATTCTTATAACTTCTTTTTATCTAGTTATAGTAATTCTAAATCTGAAATTCTTTCTTCTTTTCTTACTTTACTTCCTTACTTTTCTAAATTCTTATAACTTCTTTTATCCAGTTTTAGTAATTCTAAATCTGAAATTCTTTCTTCTTTTCTTACTTTACTTCCTCACTTTTCTAAATTCTTATAACTTCTTTTATCTAATTATAGTAATTCTAAATCTGAAATTCTTTCTTCTTTTCTTACTTTACTTCCTTACTTTTCTAAATTCTTATATCTTCTTTTTATCTAGTTATAGTAATTCTAAATCTGAAATTCTTTTTTCTTTTCTTACTTTACTTCCTCACTTTTCTAAATTCTTATATCTCTTTTTATCTAGTCATAGTAATTCTAAAATCTGAAATTCTTTCTTCTTTTCTTACTTTACTTCCTTACTTTTCTAAATACTTATAACTTCTTTTTATCTAGTTATAGTAATTCTAAATCTGAAATTCTTTCTTCTTTTCTTACTTTACTTCCTTACTTTTCTAAATTCTTATAACTTCTTTTATCCAGTTTTAGTAATTCTAAATCTGAAATTCTTTCTTCTTTTCTTACTTTACTTCCTCACTTTTCTAAATTCTTATAACTTCTTTTATCCAGTTTTAGTAATTCTAAATCTGAAATTCTTTCTTCTTTTCTTACTTTACTTCCTCACTTTTCTAAATTCTTATATCTTCTTTTTATCTAGTTATAGTAATTCTAAATCTGAAATTCTTTTTTCTTTTCTTACTTTACTTCCTCACTTTTCTAAATTCTTATATCTCTTTTTATCTAGTCATAGTAATTCTAAAATCTGAAATTCTTTCTTCTTTTCTTACTTTACTTCCTTACTTTTCTAAATTCTTATAACTTCTTTTTATCTAGTTATAGTAATTCTAAATCTGAAATTCTTTCTTCTTTTCTTACTTTACTTCCTTACTTTTCTAAATTCTTATAACTTCTTTTATCCAGTTTTAGTAATTCTAAATCTGAAATTCTTTCTTCTTTTCTTACTTTACTTCCTCACTTTTCTAAATTCTTATAACTTCTTTTATCCAGTTTTAGTAATTCTAAATCTGAAATTCTTTCTTCTTTTCTTACTTTACTTCCTCACTTTTCTAAATTCTTATAACTTCTTTTTATCTAGTTATAGTAATTCTAAATCTGAAATTCTTTCTTCTTTTCTTACTTTACTTCCTTACTTTTCTAAATTCTTATAACTTCTTTTATCCAGTTTTAGTAATTCTAAATCTGAAATTCTTTCTTCTTTTCTTACTTTACTTCCTCACTTTTCTAAATTCTTATAACTTCTTTTATCCAGTTTTAGTAATTCTAAATCTGAAATTCTTTCTTCTTTTCTTACTTTACTTCCTCACTTTTCTAAATTCTTATAACTTCTTTTTATCTAGTTATAGTAATTCTAAATCTGAAATTCTTTCTTCTTTTCTTACTTTACTTCCTTACTTTTCTAAATTCTTATAACTTCTTTTATCCAGTTTTAGTAATTCTAAATCTGAAATTCTTTCTTCTTTTCTTACTTTACTTCCTCACTTTTCTAAATTCTTATAACTTCTTTTATCTAGTTATAGTAATTCTAAATCTGAAATTCTTTCTTCTTTTCTTACTTTACTTCCTTACTTTTCTAAATTCTTATATCTTCTTTTTATCTAGTTATAGTAATTCTAAAATTTGAAATTCTTTCTTCTTTTCTTACTTTACTTCCTCACTTTTCTAAATTCTTATAACTTCTTTTTTGCAGTTTTAGTAATTCTAAATCTGAAATTCTTTCTTCTTTTCTTAATTTACTTCCTCACTTTCCTAAATACTTATATCTTCTCCTTATCCAGTTTTAGTAATTCTAAAATTTGAAATTCTTTCTTCTTTTCTTACTTTACTTCCTCACTTTTCTAAATTCTTATATCTTCTTTTTATCTAGTTATAGTAATTCTAAATCTGAAATTCTTTTTTCTTTTCTTACTTTACTTCCTCACTTTTCTAAATTCTTATATCTCTTTTTATCTAGTCATAGTAATTCTAAAATCTGAAATTCTTTCTTCTTTTCTTACTTTACTTCCTTACTTTTCTAAATTCTTATATCTCTTTTTATCTAGTCATAGTAATTCTAAAATCTGAAATTCTTTCTTCTTTTCTTACTTTACTTCCTTACTTTTCTAAATTCTTATAACTTCTTTTTATCTAGTTATAGTAATTCTAAATCTGAAATTCTTTCTTCTTTTCTTACTTTACTTCCTCACTTTCCTAAATTCTTATATCTTCTTTTTATCTAGTTTTAGTAATTCTAAATCTGAAATTCTTTCTTCTTTTCTTACTTTACTTCCTCACTTTCCTAAATTCTTATAACTTCTTTTATCTAATTATAGTAATTCTAAATCTGAATTTATTTTTTTTTTTCTTACTTTACTTCCTCACTTTTCTAAATTCTTATAACTTCTTTTATCCAGTTTTAGTAATTCTAAATCTGAAATTCTTTCTTCTTTTCTTACTTTACTTCCTCACTTTTCTAAATTCTTATAACTTCTTTTATCCAGTTATAGTAATTCTAAAATTTGAAATTCTTTCTTCTTTTCTTACTTTACTTCCTCACTTTTCTAAATTCTTATAACTTCTATTAATCTAGTTTTAGTAATTCTAAATCTGAAATTTTTTTTTCTTTTCTTACTTTACTTCCTCACTTTTCTAAATTCTTATATCTCTTTTTATCTAGTCATAGTAATTCTAAATCTGAAATTCTTTCTTCTTTTCTTACTTTACTTCCTCACTTTTCTAAATTCTTATAACTTCTTTTTTGCAGTTTTAGTAATTCTAAATCTGAAATTCTTTCTTCTTTTCTTAATTTACTTCCTCACTTTCCTAAATACTTATATCTTCTCCTTATCCAGTTTTAGTAATTCTAAAATTTGAAATTCTTTCTTCTTTTCTTACTTTACTTCCTCACTTTTCTAAATTCTTATAACTTCTTTTATCCAGTTTTAGTAATTCTAAATCTGAAATTCTTTCTTCTTTTCTTACTTTACTTCCTCACTTTTCTAAATTCTTATATCTCTTTTTATCTAGTCATAGTAATTCTAAAATCTGAAATTCTTTCTTCTTTTCTTACTTTACTTCCTCACTTTTCTAAATTCTTATAACTTCTTTTATCCAGTTATAGTAATTCTAAATCTGAAATTCTTTTTTCTTTTCTTACTTTACTTCCTCACTTTTCTAAATTCTTATATCTCTTTTTATCTAGTCATAGTAATTCTAAAATCTGAAATTCTTTCTTCTTTTCTTACTTTACTTCCTCACTTTCCTAAATTCTTATAACTTCTTTTATCTAATTATAGTAATTCTAAATCTGAAATTCTTTCTTCTTTTCTTACTTTACTTCCTCACTTTTCTAAATTCTTATAACTTCTTTTATCCAGTTTTAGTAATTCTAAATCTGAAATTCTTTCTTCTTTTCTTACTTTACTTCCTCACTTTTCTAAATTCTTATAACTTCTTTTATCCAGTTATAGTAATTCTAAAATTTGAAATTCTTTCTTCTTTTCTTACTTTACTTCCTCACTTTTCTAAATTCTTATAACTTCTATTAATCCAGTTTTAGTAATTCTAAATCTGAAATTCTTTCTTCTTTTCTTACTTTACTTCCTCACTTTTCTAAATTCTTATAACTTCTTTTATCCAGTTTTAGTAATTCTAAATCTGAAATTCTTTCTTCTTTTCTTACTTTACTTCCTCACTTTCCTAAATACTTATATCTTCTCCTTATCCAGTTTTAGTAATTCTAAAATTTGAAATTCTTTCTTCTTTTCTTACTTTACTTCCTCACTTTCCTAAATTCTTATAACTTCTATTAATCCAGTTTTAGTAATTCAAAATCTGAATTTATTTCTTTTTTTCTTACTTTACTTCCTCACTTTTCTAAATTCTTATAACTTCTTTTATCCAGTTTTAGTAATTCTAAATCTGAAATTCTTTCTTCTTTTCTTACTTTACTTCCTCACTTTTCTAAATTCTTATAACTTCTTTTATCCAGTTTTAGTAATTCTAAATCTGAAATTCTTTCTTCTTTTCTTACTTTACTTCCTCACTTTTCTAAATTCTTATATCTCTTTTTATCTAGTCATAGTAATTCTAAAATTTGAAATTCTTTCTTCTTTTCTTACTTTACTTCCTCACTTTTCTAAATTCTTATAACTTCTTTTTTGCAGTTTTAGTAATTCTAAAATTTGAAATTCTTTCTTCTTTTCTTACTTTACTTCCTCACTTTTCTAAATTCTTATAACTTCTTTTTATCTAGTTTTAGTAATTCTAAATCTGAAATTCTTTCTTCTTTTCTTACTTTACTTCCTCACTTTTCTAAATTCTTATATCTCTTTTTATCTAGTCATAGTAATTCTAAAATTTGAAATTCTTTCTTCTTTTCTTACTTTACTTCCTCACTTTTCTAAATTCTTATAACTTCTTTTTTGCAGTTTTAGTAATTCTAAAATTTGAAATTCTTTCTTCTTTTCTTACTTTACTTCCTCACTTTTCTAAATTCTTATAACTTCTTTTTATCTAGTTTTAGTAATTCTAAATCTGAAATTCTTTCTTCTTTTCTTACTTTACTTCCTCACTTTTCTAAATTCTTATATCTCTTTTTATCTAGTCATAGTAATTCTAAAATTTGAAATTCTTTCTTCTTTTCTTACTTTACTTCCTCACTTTTCTAAATTCTTATAACTTCTTTTTTGCAGTTTTAGTAATTCTAAAATTTGAAATTCTTTCTTCTTTTCTTACTTTACTTCCTCACTTTTCTAAATTCTTATAACTTCTTTTTATCTAGTTTTAGTAATTCTAAATCTGAAATTCTTTCTTCTTTTCTTACTTTACTTCCTCACTTTTCTAAATTCTTATATCTCTTTTTATCTAGTCATAGTAATTCTAAAATTTGAAATTCTTTCTTCTTTTCTTACTTTACTTCCTCACTTTTCTAAATTCTTATAACTTCTTTTTTGCAGTTTTAGTAATTCTAAATCTGAAATTCTTCCTTCTTTTCTTAATTTACTTCCTCACTTTCCTAAATACTTATATCTTCTCCTTATCCAGTTTTAGTAATTCTAAAATTTGAAATTCTTTCTTCTTTTCTTACTTTACTTCCTCACTTTTCTAAATTCTTATATCTTCTCTTTATCTCTGATTTTTAGTAATTCTAAAAGCTGAAATTCTTTCTTCTTTTCTTACTTTACTTCCTCACTTTTCTAAATTCTTATAACTTCTTTTTTGCAGTTTTAGTAATTCTAAATCTGAAATTCTTTCTTCTTTTCTTACTTTACTTCCTCACTTTTCTAAATTCTTATAACTTGTTTTATCCAGTTTTAGTAATTCAAAATCTGAATTTATTTCTTCTTTTCTTACTTTACTTCCTCACTTTTCTAAATACTTATATCTTCTTTTTATCCAGTTATAGTAATTCTAAATCTGAAATTCTTTCTTCTTTTCTTACTTTACTTCCTCACTTTTCTAAATTCTTATATCTTCTTTTTATCTAGTTATAGTAATTCTAAATCTGAAATTCTTTCTTCTTTTCTTACTTTACTTCCTCACTTTTCTAAATTCTTATAACTTCTTTTATCCAGTTATAGTAATTCTAAAATTTGAAATTCTTTCTTCTTTTCTTACTTTACTTCCTCACTTTTCTAAATTCTTATATCTTCTCCTTATCCAGTTTTAGTAATTCTAAAATTTGAAATTCTTTCTTCTTTTCTTACTTTACTTCCTCACTTTTCTAAATTCTTATAACTTCTTTTATCCAGTTTTAGTAATTCTAAATCTGAAATTCTTTCTTCTTTTCTTAATTTACTTCCTCACTTTCCTAAATACTTATATCTTCTCCTTATCCAGTTTTAGTAATTCTAAAATTTGAAATTCTTTCTTCTTTTCTTACTTTACTTCCTCACTTTTCTAAATTCTTATATCTTCTTTTTATCTAGTTTTAGTAATTCTAAAATCTGAAATTCTTTCTTCTTTTCTTACTTTACTTCCTCACTTTTCTAAATTCTTATAACTTCTTTTATCCAGTTTTAGTAATTCTAAATCTGAAATTCTTTCTTCTTTTCTTACTTTACTTCCTCACTTTCCTAAATACTTATATCTTCTCCTTATCTAGTCATAGTAATTCTAAAATTTGAAATTCTTTCTTCTTTTCTTACTTTACTTCCTCACTTTTCTAAATTCTTATAACTTCTATTAATCCAGTTTTAGTAATTCAAAATCTGAATTTATTTCTTCTTTTCTTACTTTACTTCCTCACTTTTCTAAATTCTTATAACTTCTTTTTTGCAGTTTTAGTAATTCTAAATCTGAAATTCTTTCTTTTTTTCTTACTTTACTTCCTCACTTTCCTAAATTCTTATATCTTCTTTTTATCTAGTTATAGTAATTCTAAATCTGAAATTCTTTCTTCTTTTCTTACTTTACTTCCTCACTTTCCTAAATTCTTATAACTTCTTTTATCTAATTATAGTAATTCTAAATCTGAATTTATTTTTTTTTTCTTACTTTACTTCCTCACTTTTCTAAATTCTTATAACTTCTTTTATCCAGTTTTAGTAATTCTAAATCTGAAATTCTTTCTTCTTTTCTTACTTTACTTCCTCACTTTTCTAAATTCTTATAACTTCTATTAATCCAGTTTTAGTAATTCTAAATCTGAAATTCTTTCTTCTTTTCTTACTTTACTTCCTCACTTTTCTAAATTCTTATAACTTCTTTTTTGCAGTTTTAGTAATTCTAAATCTGAATTTCTTTTTTCTTTTCTTACTTTACTTCCTCACTTTTCTAAATTCTTATATCTTCTCTTTATCTAGTTTTAGTAATTCTAAATCTGAAATTTTTTTTTCTTTTCTTACTTTACTTCCTCACTTTTCTAAATTCTTATATCTTCTCTTTATCTAGTTATAGTAATTCAAAATTCGAATTTATTTCTTTTTTTCTTACTTTACTTCCTCACTTTCCTAAATTCTTATATCTTCTTTTTATCTAGTTATAGTAATTCTAAATCTGAAATTCTTTCTTCTTTTCTTACTTTACTTCCTCACTTTTCTAAATTCTTATAACTTTTTTTTTGCAGTTTTAGTAATTCTAAATCTGAAATTCTTTCTTCTTTTCTTACTTTACTTCCTCACTTTTCTAAATTCTTATATCTTCTTTTTATCTAGTTATAGTAATTCTAAATCTGAAATTCTTTCTTCTTTTCTTACTTTACTTCCTCACTTTTCTAAATTCTTATAACTTCTTTTATCCAGTTATAGTAATTCTAAAATTTGAAATTCTTTCTTCTTTTCTTACTTTACTTCCTCACTTTTCTAAATTCTTATAACTTCTTTTTTGCAGTTTTAGTAATTCTAAATCTGAAATTCTTTCTTCTTTTCTTACTTTACTTCCTCACTTTTCTAAATTCTTATAACTTCTATTAATCCAGTTTTAGTAATTCTAAAATTTGAAATTCTTTCTTCTTTTCTTACTTTACTTCCTCACTTTTCTAAATTCTTATAACTTTTTTTTTGCAGTTTTAGTAATTCTAAATCTGAAATTCTTTCTTCTTTTCTTACTTTACTTCCTCACTTTTCTAAATTCTTATATCTTCTTTTTATCTAGTTATAGTAATTCTAAATCTGAAATTCTTTCTTCTTTTCTTACTTTACTTCCTCACTTTTCTAAATTCTTATAACTTCTTTTATCCAGTTATAGTAATTCTAAAATCTGAATTTATTTCTTTTTTTCTTACTTTACTTCCTCACTTTTCTAAATTCTTATAACTTCTTTTTTGCAGTTTTAGTAATTCTAAATCTGAAATTCTTTCTTCTTTTCTTACTTTACTTCCTCACTTTTCTAAATTCTTATATCTCTTTTTATCTAGTCATAGTAATTCTAAAATTTGAAATTCTTTCTTCTTTTCTTACTTTACTTCCTCACTTTTCTAAATTCTTATAACTTCTCTTTATCTAGTTATAGTAATTCTAAATCTGAAATTCTTTCTTCTTTTCTTACTTTACTTCCTCACTTTTCTAAATTCTTATAACTTCTTTTATCCAGTTATAGTAATTCTAAAATCTGAATTTATTTCTTTTTTTCTTACTTTACTTCCTCACTTTTCTAAATTCTTATAACTTCTTTTTTGCAGTTTTAGTAATTCTAAATCTGAAATTCTTTCTTCTTTTCTTACTTTACTTCCTCACTTTTCTAAATTCTTATAACTTTTTTTTTCCAGTTTTAGTAATTCTAAATCTGAAATTCTTTCTTCTTTTCTTACTTTACTTCCTCACTTTTCTAAATTCTTATATCTTCTTTTATCCAGTTTTAGTAATTCTAAAATTTGAAATTCTTTCTTCTTTTCTTACTTTACTTCCTCACTTTTCTAAATTCTTATAACTTCTTTTTTGCAGTTTTAGTAATTCTAAATCTGAAATTCTTTCTTCTTTTCTTACTTTACTTCCTCACTTTTCTAAATTCTTATATCTTCTTTTTATCTAGTTATAGTAATTCTAAATCTGAAATTCTTTCTTCTTTTCTTACTTTACTTCCTCACTTTTCTAAATTCTTATAACTTCTTTTATCCAGTTTTAGTAATTCTAAATCTGAAATTCTTTCTTCTTTTCTTACTTTACTTCCTCACTTTTCTAAATTCTTATATCTTCTCTTTATCTAGTTATAGTAATTCTAAATCTGAAATTCTTTCTTCTTTTCTTACTTTACTTCCTCACTTTTCTAAATTCTTATATCTTCTCTTTATCTAGTTATAGTAATTCTAAATCTGAAATTCTTTCTTCTTTTCTTACTTTACTTCCTCACTTTTCTAAATTCTTATAACTTCTTTTATCCAGTTATAGTAATTCTAAATCTGAAATTCTTTCTTCTTTTCTTACTTTACTTCCTCACTTTTCTAAATTCTTATATCTTCTCCTTATCCAGTTTTAGTAATTCTAAAATTTGAAATTCTTTCTTCTTTTCTTACTTTACTTCCTCACTTTTCTAAATTCTTATAACTTCTTTTATCCAGTTTTAGTAATTCTAAATCTGAAATTCTTTCTTCTTTTCTTACTTTACTTCCTCACTTTTCTAAATTCTTATATCTCTTTTTATCTAGTCATAGTAATTCTAAATCTGAAATTCTTTCTTCTTTTCTTACTTTACTTCCTCACTTTTCTAAATTCTTATAACTTCTTTTATCCAGTTATAGTAATTCTAAAATTTGAAATTCTTTCTTCTTTTCTTACTTTACTTCCTCACTTTTCTAAATTCTTATAACTTCTTTTATCCAGTTTTAGTAATTCTAAATCTGAAATTCTTTCTTCTTTTCTTACTTTACTTCCTCACTTTTCTAAATTCTTATAACTTCTTTTATCCAGTTATAGTAATTCTAAAATTTGAAATTCTTTCTTCTTTTCTTACTTTACTTCCTCACTTTTCTAAATTCTTATAACTTCTTTTTTCAGTTTTAGTAATTCTAAATCTGAAATTCTTTCTTCTTTTCTTACTTTACTTCCTCACTTTTCTAAATTCTTATATCTCTTTTTATCTAGTTATAGTAATTCTAAAATCTGAAATTCTTTCTTCTTTTCTTACTTTACTTCCTCACTTTTCTAAATTCTTATAACTTCTTTTATCTAGTTATAGTAATTCTAAATCTGAAATTCTTTTTTCTTTTCTTACTTTACTTCCTCACTTTTCTAAATTCTTATAACTTCTTTTATCCAGTTTTAGTAATTCTAAATCTGAAATTCTTTCTTCTTTTCTTACTTTACTTCCTCACTTTTCTAAATTCTTATAACTTCTTTTATCCAGTTTTAGTAATTCTAAATCTGAAATTCTTTCTTCTTTTCTTACTTTACTTCCTCACTTTTCTAAATTCTTATAACTTCTTTTTATCTAGTTTTAGTAATTCTAAATCTGAAATTCTTTCTTCTTTTCTTACTTTACTTCCTCACTTTTCTAAATTCTTATATCTCTTTTTATCTAGTCATAGTAATTCTAAAATTTGAAATTCTTTCTTCTTTTCTTACTTTACTTCCTCACTTTTCTAAATTCTTATAACTTCTTTTTTGCAGTTTTAGTAATTCTAAAATTTGAAATTCTTTCTTCTTTTCTTACTTTACTTCCTCACTTTTCTAAATTCTTATAACTTCTTTTTATCTAGTTTTAGTAATTCTAAATCTGAAATTCTTTCTTCTTTTCTTACTTTACTTCCTCACTTTTCTAAATTCTTATATCTCTTTTTATCTAGTCATAGTAATTCTAAAATTTGAAATTCTTTCTTCTTTTCTTACTTTACTTCCTCACTTTTCTAAATTCTTATAACTTTTTTTTTGCAGTTTTAGTAATTCTAAATCTGAAATTCTTCCTTCTTTTCTTAATTTACTTCCTCACTTTCCTAAATACTTATATCTTCTTTTATCCAGTTTTAGTAATTCTAAAATTTGAAATTCTTTCTTCTTTTCTTACTTTACTTCCTCACTTTTCTAAATTCTTATATCTTCTCTTTATCTCTGATTTTTAGTAATTCTAAAAGCTGAAATTCTTTCTTCTTTTCTTACTTTACTTCCTCACTTTCCTAAATACTTATAACTTCTTTTTTGCAGTTTTAGTAATTCTAAATCTGAAATTCTTTCTTCTTTTCTTACTTTACTTCCTCACTTTTCTAAATTCTTATAACTTGTTTTATCCAGTTTTAGTAATTCAAAATCTGAATTTATTTCTTCTTTTCTTACTTTACTTCCTCACTTTCCTAAATTCTTATATCTTCTTTTTATCTAGTTATAGTAATTCTAAATCTGAAATTCTTTCTTCTTTTCTTACTTTACTTCCTCACTTTTCTAAATACTTATATCTTCTTTTTATCTAGTTATAGTAATTCTAAAATTTGAAATTCTTTCTTCTTTTCTTACTTTACTTCCTCACTTTTCTAAATTCTTATAACTTCTTTTATCCAGTTTTAGTAATTCTAAATTTGAAATTCTTCCTTCTTTTCTTACTTTACTTCCTCACTTTTCTAAATTCTTATAACTTCTCCTTATCCAGTTTTAGTAATTCTAAAATTTGAAATTCTTTCTTCTTTTCTTACTTTACTTCCTCACTTTTCTAAATTCTTATAACTTCTATTAATCCAGTTTTAGTAATTCTAAATCTGAAATTCTTTCTTCTTTTCTTACTTTACTTCCTCACTTTTCTAAATTCTTATAACTTCTTTTTTGCAGTTTTAGTAATTCTAAATCTGAAATTCTTTCTTCTTTTCTTACTTTACTTCCTCACTTTCCTAAATACTTATATCTTCTCCTTATCCAGTTTTAGTAATTCTAAAATTTGAAATTCTTTCTTCTTTTCTTACTTTACTTCCTCACTTTTCTAAATTCTTATAACTTCTATTAATCCAGTTTTAGTAATTCTAAATCTGAAATTCTTTCTTCTTTTCTTACTTTACTTCCTCACTTTTCTAAATTCTTATATCTTCTTTTTATCCAGTTTTAGTAATTCTAAATCTGAAATTCTTTCTTCTTTTCTTACTTTACTTCCTCACTTTTCTAAATTCTTATAACTTCTTTTTTGCAGTTTTAGTAATTCTAAATCTGAAATTCTTTCTTCTTTTCTTACTTTACTTCCTCACTTTTCTAAATTCTTATAACTTCTTTTATCCAGTTTTAGTAATTCAAAATCTGAATTTATTTCTTCTTTTCTTACTTTACTTCCTCACTTTTCTAAATTCTTATAACTTCTTTTATCCAGTTTTAGTAATTCTAAATCTGAAATTCTTTCTTCTTTTCTTACTTTACTTCCTCACTTTTCTAAATTCTTATAACTTCTTTTATCCAGTTTTAGTAATTCTAAATCTGAAATTCTTTCTTCTTTTCTTACTTTACTTCCTCACTTTTCTAAATTCTTATATCTTCTCTTTATCTCTGATTTTTAGTAATTCTAAAAGCTGAAATTCTTTCTTCTTTTCTTACTTTACTTCCTCACTTTTCTAAATTCTTATATCTTCTCTTTATCTAGTTATAGTAATTCTAAATCTGAAATTCTTTTTTCTTTTCTTACTTTACTTCATCACTTTTCTAAATTCTTATATCTCTTTTTATCTAGTCATAGTAATTCAAAATCTGAATTTATTTCTTTTTTTCTTACTTTACTTCCTCACTTTTCTAAATTCTTATAACTTCTTTTATCCAGTTTTAGTAATTCTAAATCTGAAATTCTTTCTTCTTTTCTTACTTTACTTCCTCACTTTTCTAAATTCTTATAACTTCTTTTATCCAGTTTTAGTAATTCTAAATCTGAAATTCTTTCTTCTTTTCTTACTTTACTTCCTCACTTTTCTAAATTCTTATATCTCTTTTTATCTAGTCATAGTAATTCTAAAATTTGAAATTCTTTCTTCTTTTCTTACTTTACTTCCTCACTTTTCTAAATTCTTATAACTTGTTTTATCCAGTTTTAGTAATTCAAAATCTGAATTTATTTCTTTTTTTCTTACTTTACTTCCTCACTTTTCTAAATTCTTATAACTTCTCTTTATCTAGTTATAGTAATTCTAAATCTGAAATTCTTTCTTCTTTTCTTAATTTACTTCCTCACTTTTCTAAATTCTTATAACTTCTCTTTATCTAGTTATAGTAATTCTAAATCTGAAATTCTTTCTTCTTTTCTTACTTTACTTCCTCACTTTTCTAAATTCTTATAACTTCTTTTTATCTAGTTATAGTAATTCTAAATCTGAAATTCTTTCTTCTTTTCTTACTTTACTTCCTCACTTTTCTAAATTCTTATAACTTCTTTTATCCAGTTTTAGTAATTCTAAATCTGAAATTCTTTCTTCTTTTCTTACTTTACTTCCTCACTTTTCTAAATTCTTATATCTCTTTTTATCTAGTCATAGTAATTCTAAAATTTGAAATTCTTTCTTCTTTTCTTACTTTACTTCCTCACTTTTCTAAATTCTTATAACTTCTATTTATCTAGTTATAGTAATTCTAAATCTGAAATTCTTTCTTCTTTTCTTAATTTACTTCCTCACTTTTCTAAATTCTTATAACTTCTCTTTATCTAGTTTTAGTAATTCTAAATCTGAAATTCTTTCTTCTTTTCTTACTTTACTTCCTCACTTTTCTAAATTCTTATAACTTCTTTTATCCAGTTTTAGTAATTCTAAATCTGAAATTCTTTCTTCTTTTCTTACTTTACTTCCTCACTTTTCTAAATTCTTATAACTTCTTTTATCCAGTTATAGTAATTCTAAATCTGAAATTCTTTCTTCTTTTCTTACTTTACTTCCTCACTTTTCTAAATTCTTATAACTTCTTTTATCCAGTTTTAGTAATTCTAAATCTGAAATTCTTTCTTCTTTTCTTACTTTACTTCCTCACTTTTCTAAATTCTTATATCTCTTTTTATCTAGTTATAGTAATTCTAAATCTGAAATTCTTTCTTCTTTTCTTACTTTACTTCCTCACTTTCCTAAATACTTATATCTTCTTTTTATCCAGTTATAGTAATTCTAAAATTTGAAATTCTTTCTTCTTTTCTTACTTTACTTCCTCACTTTTCTAAATTCTTATAACTTCTTTTATCCAGTTTTAGTAATTCTAAATTTGAAATTCTTCCTTCTTTTCTTACTTTACTTCCTCACTTTCCTAAATACTTATATCTTCTCCTTATCCAGTTTTAGTAATTCTAAAATTTGAAATTCTTTCTTCTTTTCTTACTTTACTTCCTCACTTTTCTAAATTCTTATAACTTCTATTAATCCAGTTTTAGTAATTCTAAATCTGAAATTCTTTCTTCTTTTCTTACTTTACTTCCTCACTTTTCTAAATTCTTATAACTTCTTTTTTGCAGTTTTAGTAATTCTAAATCTGAAATTCTTTCTTCTTTTCTTACTTTACTTCCTCACTTTCCTAAATACTTATATCTTCTCCTTATCCAGTTTTAGTAATTCTAAATTTGAAATTCTTTCTTCTTTTCTTACTTTACTTCCTCACTTTTCTAAATTCTTATAACTTCTATTAATCCAGTTTTAGTAATTCTAAATCTGAAATTCTTTCTTCTTTTCTTACTTTACTTCCTCACTTTTCTAAATTCTTATAACTTCTTTTTTGCAGTTTTAGTAATTCTAAATCTGAAATTCTTTTTTCTTTTCTTACTTTACTTCCTCACTTTTCTAAATTCTTATATCTTCTTTTTATCCAGTTTTAGTAATTCTAAATCTGAAATTCTTTCTTCTTTTCTTACTTTACTTCCTCACTTTTCTAAATTCTTATAACTTCTTTTTTGCAGTTTTAGTAATTCTAAATCTGAAATTCTTTCTTCTTTTCTTACTTTACTTCCTCACTTTTCTAAATTCTTATAACTTCTTTTATCCAGTTTTAGTAATTCAAAATCTGAATTTATTTCTTCTTTTCTTACTTTACTTCCTCACTTTTCTAAATTCTTATAACTTCTTTTATCCAGTTTTAGTAATTCTAAATCTGAAATTCTTTCTTCTTTTCTTACTTTACTTCCTCACTTTTCTAAATTCTTATAACTTCTTTTATCCAGTTTTAGTAATTCAAAATCTGAAATTCTTTCTTCTTTTCTTACTTTACTTCCTCACTTTTCTAAATTCTTATATCTTCTCTTTATCTCTGATTTTTAGTAATTCTAAAAGCTGAAATTCTTTCTTCTTTTCTTACTTTACTTCCTCACTTTTCTAAATTCTTATATCTTCTCTTTATCTAGTTATAGTAATTCTAAATCTGAAATTCTTTTTTCTTTTCTTACTTTACTTCATCACTTTTCTAAATTCTTATATCTCTTTTTATCTAGTCATAGTAATTCTAAAATCTGAAATTCTTTCTTTTTTTCTTACTTTACTTCCTCACTTTTCTAAATTCTTATAACTTCTTTTATCCAGTTTTAGTAATTCTAAATCTGAAATTCTTTCTTCTTTTCTTACTTTACTTCCTCACTTTTCTAAATTCTTATATCTCTTTTTATCTAGTTTTAGTAATTCTAAAATCTGAAATTCTTTCTTCTTTTCTTACTTTACTTCCTCACTTTTCTAAATTCTTATAACTTCTTTTATCCAGTTATAGTAATTCTAAATCTGAAATTCTTTCTTCTTTTCTTACTTTACTTCCTCACTTTTCTAAATTCTTATAACTTCTTTTATCCAGTTTTAGTAATTCTAAATCTGAAATTCTTTCTTCTTTTCTTACTTTACTTCCTCACTTTTCTAAATTCTTATATCTCTTTTTATCTAGTTATAGTAATTCTAAATCTGAAATTCTTTCTTCTTTTCTTAATTTACTTCCTCACTTTTCTAAATTCTTATAACTTCTCTTTATCTAGTTTTAGTAATTCTAAATCTGAAATTCTTTCTTCTTTTCTTACTTTACTTCCTCACTTTTCTAAATTCTTATAACTTCTTTTTATCTAGTTATAGTAATTCTAAATCTGAAATTCTTTCTTCTTTTCTTACTTTACTTCCTCACTTTTCTAAATTCTTATAACTTCTTTTATCCAGTTTTAGTAATTCTAAATCTGAAATTCTTTCTTCTTTTCTTACTTTACTTCCTCACTTTTCTAAATTCTTATATCTCTTTTTATCTAGTCATAGTAATTCTAAAATTTGAAATTCTTTCTTCTTTTCTTACTTTACTTCCTCACTTTTCTAAATTCTTATAACTTCTTTTTATCCAGTTATAGTAATTCTAAAATTTGAAATTCTTTCTTCTTTTCTTACTTTACTTCCTCACTTTTCTAAATTCTTATAACTTGTTTTATCCAGTTTTAGTAATTCAAAATCTGAATTTATTTCTTTTTTTCTTACTTTACTTCCTCACTTTTCTAAATTCTTATATCTTCTCATCTCTTTTTTAGTAATTCTAAAAGCTGAATTTATTTCTTACTTTACTTCCTCACTTTTCTAAATTCTTATAACTTCTTTTTTGCAGTTTTAGTAATTCTAAATCTGAAATTCTTTCTTCTTTTCTTACTTTACTTCCTCACTTTTCTAAATTCTTATAACTTCTTTTATCCAGTTTTAGTAATTCAAAATCTGAATTTATTTCTTTTTTTCTTACTTTACTTCCTCACTTTCCTAAATTCTTATATCTTCTTTTTATCTAGTTATAGTAATTCTAAATCTGAAATTCTTTCTTCTTTTCTTACTTTACTTCCTCACTTTCCTAAATTCTTATATCTTCTTTTTATCTAGTTATAGTAATTCTAAATCTGAAATTCTTTCTTCTTTTCTTACTTTACTTCCTCACTTTTCTAAATTCTTATATCTTCTTTTTATCTAGTTATAGTAATTCTAAATCTGAAATTCTTTCTTCTTTTCTTACTTTACTTCCTCACTTTTCTAAATTCTTATAACTTCTTTTTTGCAGTTTTAGTAATTCTAAATCTGAAATTCTTTCTTCTTTTCTTACTTTACTTCCTCACTTTCCTAAATACTTATATCTTCTCCTTATCCAGTTTTAGTAATTCTAAAATTTGAAATTCTTTCTTCTTTTCTTACTTTACTTCCTCACTTTTCTAAATTCTTATAACTTCTATTAATCTAGTTTTAGTAATTCTAAATCTGAAATTCTTTCTTCTTTTCTTACTTTACTTCCTCACTTTTCTAAATTCTTATAACTTCTTTTTTGCAGTTTTAGTAATTCTAAATCTGAAATTCTTTCTTCTTTTCTTACTTTACTTCCTCACTTTCCTAAATACTTATATCTTCTCCTTATCCAGTTTTAGTAATTCTAAATCTGAAATTCTTTCTTCTTTTCTTACTTTACTTCCTCACTTTTCTAAATTCTTATAACTTCTTTTTTCTAGTTTTAGTAATTCTAAATCTGAAATTCTTTCTTCTTTTCTTACTTTACTTC